>JADRCC010160881.1:0-16304 GCA_019843855.1 Hylomyscus alleni | reverse complement strand
TGTGTGTGTGTGTGTGTGTGTGTGTGTGTGTGTGTGTGTGTATGGGGAAATCCAATTTCCATAGGATATTCTATGAGGAGAATATCTCTGTCTACATTGTGTCTCTTTAGTGTCCTTGTCTAAAGGTTGTGGACAGTGTATGTCTGGATTCATTTCCATTTTTTTCTATTATGTTTTATTGGCCTTTCATTCTCTCCTTTTCATGTCCAGTTTCTTTTCTCCCATTCTAAGCTGGAAAATGAAAACATATTCATTTCAATTGACTGCATGCTAAAACCACATTCCCAAATAAGGCTACATTCACAGATACTTTGGACTTGAAATCTCCCCATTACCTGCTCCTTGTATAGTGTGTGTGTGTGTGTGTGCCAGAGATCAGCATTATGATTCTTTCTCAATAAATCTCCAACTTAGATTTTGAGCCAAAGTCTTGCTCTGAAGATGAAGCATACCAGTTGTCCCAGTCTGGATAGCCAATGAGCATCATCATCAAAGGTCCATCCGTCTCTGCATGCTTCAGTTGGTCTTTATGTGGGTGCTGGGAATATGAACTAGGTCTTCATGTTTGGAGAGCAAGCACTTTGCTGACTGAATCATCTCTCTGACCACACACACACACACACAGAGAGAGAGAGAGAGAGAGAGAGAGAGAGAGAGAGAGAGAGAGAAATGGATCTTCATAGCATAATTCACCACACAACAAGTAGTAGTGATAATAACAGAACCTAAAAGAAATTTACTACAAGCCAGGTAGCCAGGTCTTGGTCACTCTGAATCCCTAATGGGATATTGTTTTTGGGTCAAATAATTTTACAGGCCTATTTGCCATCCTCCACTCAAAATATTTTTGCTTTGAGAAATATTTGTCTCAGAATATTTGAGATATTTGTGTAATATATTTGTACCTAAATTATCTTCATTTTCTCCTTTAAGTTAGACCAATCACTGGATAGAGAAAAACCAGTGATTAATTATTTCATAGACAACACATTCCCAACTATGCATATGGAAATCTGCACACAAATCATTCCTCTTTCCATAAGAGTCAAGCTTCAGGATAACTTAGAGTGTCTTTTTTCTCGGACAAGGATACCACATAAGCTAGTTTGCTTAATCAGATTAAAAAGGATTTCAAAACTCTGTCCTATATAGAAACACTCACTGGAGAGTATGCTGAGAATTGAAGAAACATATCAATTCAAACTTGGTGTTTGTAACCTCAGGCTTTGAGATACACAACTCTATGGATCATCTGTTCTTATAGGATGTTCCAGTTTCCCTTCTTTTGCTGTTAGAAAACACTGTGAACAAAAGTAATTGAAAGGGAAATGAGGTGTACATGGTACAGTCTAATATTGGAGAAAGTCATGTCAGGAACTCAAAGCAGAAACTATGTAGGACCTCTGTTTGCTCCCAGGCTCAGGCTTAGCTAACTGTATTATACAAACCAGATACACCTGTCCAGGGATGCTACCATCCACAGCTCAAAGGAATGTGCCCTCATACATCAAGTGACAATCAAGATAATCGAGACAGACACATTCATATGTCAGTCTGATGTAGCAATCCTTCACTTGAGACTCCTACTGGGATGACAAAACTAACTAGGACATAGAGAAAAACAGAGTTCCAGTTTTCCCAGCTTCTCCATTCCCAAAGGGAACAACTACATGTCCATGATGCTTCCCTATGCAGGGTATCACATCTGTTCACCCACTCATGCCCAATTCTAATTAAAACTCACCAAAACATGTATATTGGTTTTGTTATTTCTGAAGTTCATAAATGTATGAACATTAATCCAATAACCAAGTTCTCAAGATGAAAATTTTGTTATTCAAAGGAAAACATCATAGTGTGGTTATAAGAAATAATCTAGCTGATTATTTATTAGTATAAAGGAACACAATGGTATGGCCCAAATTCATCACCTGATAACAAGGTGCCATGGAAACTAAGCAAAGGTGGAAGTGCAGTGTGATCTCTGACCTCCTGCTTCTAGTGAAATATGGTTGTATCTTCTGAAAGTAGGTCAGAAACCTACAAACACAGCATCCTGTACATGCCTGATCAATTTTTTTGAAAATAGGACATAGAGCCCACAAATGACAAGTGTCTTGTCTGATACAGAGAAGAAGATGCGACACACCTTAAGAGACATAGCCCTAGCTGCATGCTGCTGCCATTGTATCATTCCTTCTTGTCCAATTATCTATCTATACTTGATTGTCTATTATTTGTCAAACTGAAACAGAAATAGATTTTCATGGTTCTTTTGATCTTCATTTCAGAAGGCATTGCTATCTAAAACTTTGGTTAATGGGTTGGAGAGATGGCTTAGAGGTTGAGAGCACTGACTGCTCTTCTGAAGGTCCTGAGTTCAAATCCCAGCAACCACATGGTGGCTCACAACCATCTGTAATGAGATCTAACGATTCTAGTGTGTCTAAAGACAGCTACAGTGTACTTACATATCATAATAAATAAATATTAAAAAGATAACTTTGGTTAAATAAAATTTTTGTGTTCAAATTTTGTTTGATGTGTCTTTCATTATAGTGGCATTAGCCATGAACTTTGCAATGAGTAAGGAAAATATATTACCCTTTATCCTCTACACTTAATGAATTTTAATTCCCATATTTCTCCCACAAACATTACTGTGAGCCAAGATTCCCTTCAGTAACATTCTACAATGTTCTGCTTCAGGCTAGGATTTTATGGTGTATTAAGATTTATTTTTGTAACGTTTTTGCTGATGGTATTCCAAGGATCTTTCTCAACGATATGAATTTGTTTAGAGTGTTTTGTTTTCCTCCTCTACTTCAGTTTGTCAGCTATGTTTGCACAGGTATTGTGAGCAAAACATGTAAAATTAACCTTTCCCAACATAGCCAACTCAACATTTTTCAAATTAACAGACTATAACACTGCCTAGCAAGAGAATAAGCATTTTCTCTCTCTTTTAATTTTTAAGAAGGACCCATGAAATCCAGTGGAAAGAAACCTGGAGGCAAATTAATATTTAAAATATGCAAAATTTTGGCATTTATTGGGTGGGTTCCTATTTTAAGACATATGAAAGAAGTAGCAATACCTTAGCAAAATTAAACAAAAATATATCTCTAAAATTAAAGATGAACTGGTCTCTAATTCATCATCAGAGGCTGACAATATAATTCTCAGATTGCACACAGTTTTGAAAGAACTATGTATAAGTAAAGACCAATTGGTCTCATTTCTTTAAAATGGAAAGTTCATGGTAATGTAATTGTTATAATATGAGGATTAAAATATTAAATATATTTATCTACATTTGAAGGGATATGATGCACCAGAGCTAACTTCTTAATTAGCTTTCAAGTATTTATCTTGTACTTATATGTGATGTGTATTTATGTGGTATATGTATATGTGCAGGTACACATACATATGTATGCATATGTCATGTGTAGGCAAAAGCCAAATTTTATGTGTCATTCCACAAGGGGTGGCACTTTGTTTCACTGGGAAAAGGCTTCTCATTTGACCTGGAGTTTGCTAAGCAGGCCACACTGGCTGTCCACTGAGACCAACAATGCTATACCTCCTAGTCCTTTTCTACTCCATCATAACTAAGCATTGCACTATATTTGAGCCAACAGAGTCTACTCTTATTCAAGCCACAAGAATGTTTAAAAATTCAGAGAATTTAATTTGGTTATCAATATTCTGCATAGCATTTTCTTCCTGTCCAAAGCCATTTATCTTATTAGTTGCCATGCATCTCAAGTTTTGTTTACTCTGGAACCTTCTCTTCCTTGTCCTCTGTTTACGATAGACACCATTTTAGAAGACACAGGTCCTCCTGTTTCCAGATATGTATTTTAATGATCTTGTTGAAATTTTCCTCATATGTAGATTCTTTCAGGCTTCTCAGATAGTATGCCATTCCAAAATATGGAATGATAATCCATTTGTACTTTAATGATGGTTTTGTTACGAATTACCTGACCAGGGGAGTGTCAACACTCCAGTCCAGAGTTAGCATATTTAATTTTGTATCTTGTAAGTAATTTGTGGTGACCACCTCTAAAATCTTCCAAATTCTTTTTCTTGTCAAAGCATTTTGCTATTTAATGAAGTCTTTGACTTCAAGACTTTTTCTCCCTTTGCCATCAGCATTCTAAGGAATTTTATTTACCGTTTTTTTTTTAAATTTGTTGATTTATTGATTGGATGAGAGATCATGGACTTTTCATCTCTTCCTTCTGTTTACAATTCATTAAGCTATCTCCATTCATACCTTCTTCCTGGCCCATGGAAAGACGTTAAAGCTAGTGAATACATACTTTGTATAAGTCTATCAATTTGCTCTGACACGTTCTGCTTTGAGCAGTAATAAATAGTTCTAGAGCTATCTTATTTCATCCTATCCTAAGACATTGTTTGTTAAAATATCTGAGGATTCCTAAATAGCTTTTCACAATGCTGTAGCAGTGTCTTTATCTATACATGTTCAATGCTACTGTGTTTTCTTCTTAGTCTTTACTATGAAAAAAAAGAGTTTATAAGATAATGTCACACCTAGGTTCATCTGCAATTGCAGATGCCATTGTGGCATTAATCGTTCTTCCTTCTACTTATCCCATGTTTATATTATCCTGATTCATGGAAGGCATGTAGCTCTTGCTATATGTGTATGTGTGTGTGTGTGTGTGTGTGTGTGTGTGTGTGTGTGTGTGTGTGTGTGTATATATATATGTGTGTGTGTGTGTGTGTGTGTGTGTGTGTGTGTATATATATATATATGCATGCTCATTTGTATGGATGTATCCATGCACTCAGTATTTGCTTAGTACTATCAATCACCTATCATATTAGTGAATTGTTCCATCAATACCATAAAGAATTATATAGCTCTTACTTTCTATGCATTTTTCCTCTCATGGCTATTATATTTCTAACCTGAGTCATATACTACATTTAAATCTTACTTTGATTTAATTTTCTCTTCCTTGTCTTGGGACATTGTAATAGTTATATGTAATTGCCAGAATAAACTAAAAGAGGCAAAAGAGATACTATGGTTTTACATAGCACCATTTGGTGGGCTGGGGTTCCAGACTGAGTGGACAAAGCTCAAGCACAATCATCTATTGCTCTCATCCCACTGACTATGGATGCAGTGTTATCACAAGCTCCTGCCATCATACCTTACTAACCATGAATCTCTGTACCCTGAAATTGTGGCCAAAGTCAACTTACCTATGTTACTTTCGGCAGAGCATTTTATCAGAGATAAGAAATGGATATAAATGGATTCTGCCTGTTTTATATGATTATATTACACTTCTGAAACATAGTTGGTTCCATTTATATTAGTTTTAGGTTTTTCTCATTATTTGGAAACACATGATTTTGGAAATATGGAAAAAACATTTCTAAGAATAAAAATTATGCTTTAAAAATACATTCAAAATATTCAAATTAACAGTTTCTCTTTTCCTATACATCTCACCAGTAAACATTTTCTAATTTTTGTTTGATTAGTTTTTTGTTTTACCTAGAAATTAAATATAAAATGGATAATATATAGACCAACATTTGGATTTTAGATAAATAGATGGATTATAGATAGATTATAGATAGAGATAATATATATGATAAAATTAGATGATATAGATATAAAAAATAGACATAGAGAGAGAGAGTCTTACATAGATAGAGTCTTTACATATTCTATACAACAGTGCTTCTCACCTGTAAGTCTTGACCCCTTTAGACAGCCTCAGGCTTCAAAAATATTTGAATTATCATTCATAACCACAGTAAAATTACAGTTATAAAATAGCAATGAAATAATCCTGTGGCTGGAAGTCACTACAACATGAGGAACTGTATTAAAGGATCTCAGGACTAAGAATGTTGAGAACCACTGCTATGCAATATATGTCCTGTCCTATTTATGTGTCTACATCTTAAGTATCTCTCCACAAATTATTCTTTATTTCATTTTATTTTATTTATTTTTATTAGATATTTTCTTTATTTAAATGTCATATGATTTCTCCTTTCCCAGTTTCCCCCTCCAAAAAACAAACAAACAAACAAACAAACAAACAAAAACAACAAGAATAAACCCCTGTTGCCTCCCCCTTCCCGATACTTGCCACCCTACCCTCTCACACTTATTGGCCCTGGCATTCTCCTACACTGGGGCACACAACCTTCACAGGGCCAAGGGCCTCTCCTCCCATTGATGATTGACTTTGCAATCCTCTACTATTCACATGCTGCCAGAACAATCAGTCCCACCACATATACTCCTTGGTTGGTGGTTGAGTTCCTGGTGGCTCTGAGGGTACTAGTTAGTTCATATTGTTGTCTGTCCTAAGGGGCTGCAAAACCCTTCCGCTCCGTGGTCCTTTCTCTAACTCCTTCATTGGGGACCCTGTACTCAGTTCAATGGATGGCTGTGAGCCTCTGCTTCTGTATTAGTCAGGTACTGTCAGAGCCTCTCAGGAGATAGCTATATCAGGCTGGCTTGTCCTCCTTCAGTTTCTGCTCCATAGATTGTCTCTGCAACTTCTTACGTGGGTATTTTGTTCCCCCTTTTAAAAAGGAATGAAATGTCCACATTTTAATCTTCCTTCCTCTTGAGTTTCTTGTGGTTTGTGGGTTGTTCGTCCTGTATTCCGAACTTCTGGGCTAATAACCACTTATCAGAGAGTGCATACCATGTGTGTTCTTTTGTGATTGGGTTACCTAACTCAGGAATATATTATCTAGATACATCAATTTCCCTAAGAATTTCATAAATTCATTGTTTTTAAAAGCTGAGTAGTACTCCATTGTGTAGATGTACCACAATTTCTGTATCCATCCCTCTGTTGAGGGACATCTGGGTTGTTTCCAGTTTCTAGCTATTATAAATAAGGCTGCTATGAACATGATGGAGCATGTGTCCTTATTATATGTTGGAGAATCTTCTGGGTATATGCCCAGGAGTGGTATAGCTGGGTCCTCAGGTAGAACTATGTCCAATTTCTGGAGGAACCACCAAACTGATTTCCATAGTGCTTGTACCAGCTTGTAATCCCACCAGCAATGAAGGAGTGTTCCTCTCTCTCCACAACCTCTCCAGCATCTGCTGTCACCTGTGTTTTTTATCCTAGCCAATCTGATTGGCATGAAGTGGAATCTCAGGGTTTTTTTGATTTGCATTTCCCTGATGACTAAAGATGTTGAACATTTCTTTAGGTGCTTTGCAGCCATTCGGTATTCATCTGTTGAAAATTCTTTGTTTTAGCTTTGTATCCCATTTTTTAATAGGGTTATTTGGTTCTCTGGAGTCTAACTTCTTGAGTTATTTATATACATTGGATATTAGTCCTCTATCAGATATAGGATTGGTAAAGATCTTTTCCCAATTTGTGGGTTGTTATCTTGTCCTATTGACAGTGTCTTTTGCCTTTTTATGAGGTCCCATTTGTCAATTCTTGATCTTAGAGCATAAGCTATTGGTGTTCTGTTCAGGAAATTTTCCCCTGTGCCTATTTGCTCGAGGTACCTCCCTACTTTCTTTTCTGTTAGTGTATGTGGTTTGATGTGGAGTTCCCTGATCCACTTGGACTTGAGCTTTGGACAAGGAGATAGGAAGGGATCGATTTGCATTTTTCTACATGCTAACCGCCAGTTGAGCCAGCACCATCTATTCAAAATGCTGTATTTTTTCCACTGTGCAGTTTTAGCTCCTTTGTCAAAGATCAAGTGACCATAGGTGTATGGGTTCATTTTTGGTTTTCAATTCTCTTCCATTGATCTGTCTGCCTGTCACTATGCCAATATCATGCAGTTTTTATCACAATTGCTCTATAGTACAGCTTAAGGTCCGGGATGGTGATTCCTCCAGAGGTTCCTTTATTGCTGAGAATAGTTTTGGCTATCCTGGGTTTTTTATTTTCCAGATGAATTTGCAAATTGCTCTTTCTAAGTCTGTGAAGAACTGAGTTGGAATTTTGATGGGGATTGCATTGAATCTGTAGATTGCCTTCAGTAAGATGGCCATTTTTACTATATTAGTCTTGCCAATCCATGAGCATGGAAGATCTTTCCATCTTCTGAGATCTTCTTCAATTTCCTTCTTCAGAGACTTGAAGTTCTTGTCAAACAGATCTTTTTACTTGCTTAGTTAGAGTTACACCAAGGTATTTTATATTATTTGTAACTATTGTGAAAGGTGTTGTTTCCCTAATTTTTTTCTCTGCCTGTTTATCCTTTGTGTAGAGGAAGGACTCTGATTTGCTTGAGTTAATTTTATATCTAGCTACTTTGCTGAAGTTGTTTATCAGTTTTAGGAGCTCTCTGGTGGAATTTTTGGGGTCACTTAAGTATACTATCATTTCATCAGCAAGTAGTAATAATTTGACTTCTTCTTTTCCAATTCGTATCCCTTTGACCTCCTTTTGTTGTCTGATTCTCTGGCTAGGATTTCAAGTACAATATTGAATAGGTAGGGAGAAAATGAGCAGCCTTGTTTAGCCCCTGATTTTAGTGCAATTTCTTCAAGTTTCTTTCCATTTAGTTTGATGTTGGCTACTGGTTTTCTATATACTACTTTTACTATGTTTAAGTATGGGCCTTGGATTCCTGATCTTTATAAGACTTTTATCATGAAGGGATGTTGGATTTTGTCAAATGCTTTCTCATCATCTAATGAGATGATCATGTGGTTTTTTTCTTTGAGTTTGTTTATATAATTAATTACATTGATAGATTTCCGTATGTTGAACCATCCCTGCATCCCTGGGATGAAGCCTACTTGATCATGTTGGATGATCCTTTTGATGTGTTCTTTGTTTCGGTTTGCAAGAATTTTATTGAGTATTTTTGCATGGATATTCATAAGGGAAATTGTTCTGAAGTTTTCTTTCTTCATTGGGTCTTTGTGTGGTTTAGTTGTAAGAGTAATTGTGGTTTCATAGAACAAATTGAGTAGAGTGCTTTCATTTTCTATTTTGTGGAATAGTTTTAGGAGTATTGGTATTAGGTATTCTTTGAAAGTTTGGTAAAACTCTGCACTAAACCCATCTGGTCCTGGGCTTTTTTGGTTGGGAGACTATTAATGACTATTTCTATTTCATTAGCAGATATGGGACTGTTAAGATCATTGATCTGATCTTGATTTAACTTTGGTACCTGGTATCTGTCTAAAAAATTGTCCATTTCATTCAAGTTTTCCAGTTTTGTTGAGTATAGGCTTTTGTAGTAGGATTTCATGATTTTTTGTATTTCCTCAGTGTCTGTTGTTATGTCTCCCTTTTCATTTCTGATCTTGTTAATTAGGATACTGTCTCTGTGCACTCTAGTTAGTCTGGCTAAGGGTTTATCTATTTTGTTGATTTTCTCAAAGAACCAGTTCCTGGTTTGGTTGATTCTTTGTATAGTTCTTTTTGTTTCTATTTGGTTGATTTTAGTCCTGAGTTTGATTATTTCCTGCCTTTGACTCCTCTTGGGTGAATTTGCTTCTTTTTGTTCTAGAGCTTTCAGGTTTGCTGTCAAATTGCTGTTGTATGCACGCTCCAGTTTCTTTTTGGAGACACTTAAAGCTATGAGTTTTCCTCTTAGGACTGCTTTCATTGTGTCCCATAAGTTTGAGTATGTTGTTGCTTCATTTTCATTAAACTCTAGAAAGTCTTTAATTTCTTTCTTTATTTCTTCCTTGACCAAGTTATGATTGAGTAGTGTTGTTAAGCTTCCACGTGTATGTGGGCATTCTCTTGTTTATGTTGTTATTGCAGAGCATCCTTAGTCTATAGTGATCTGATAGGATACAAGGAATTATTTCAATCTTCTTGTATCTGTTGAGGACTGACTTGTGACCAATTATATAATCAATTTTGGAGAAGGTACCATGAGGTGCTGAGAAGAAGGTATATCCTTTTGTTTTAGGATAAAAAGTTCTATAGATATGTATTAAATCCATCTGTTTCATAACTTCTGTTAGTTTGACTGTGTCTTGGTTTAGTTTCTGTTTCCATGATCTGTCCATTGCAGAGAGTGGGGTGTTAAAATCTCCTACTAATATTGTGTGCCATGTAATGTGTGCTTTGAGCTTTAGTAAAGTTTCTTGTATGAATGTAGATGCCCTTTGATTTGGAGCATAGAGGTTCAGAATTGAGAATTCATCTTGGTAGATCATACCTTTGATGAATATGAAGTGTCCCTCCTTATCTTTTTTGATCACTTTAGGGTGAAAGTTCATTTTATTCCTTATTAGAATGGCTACTCCAGCTTTTTTCTTGGGACCATTGGCTTGGAGAATTGTTTTCCAGCCTTTTCTTCTGAGGTAGTGTCTGTCTTTGTCACTGAAGTGGGTTTCCTGTATGCAACAAAATGTTGGGTCCTGTTTACGTACCCAATCTGATAGTCTATGTCTTTTTATTGGGGAATTGAGTCCATTGATACTAATAGATATTAAGCTAAAGTAATTGTTGTTTCTTGGGTTTTTTGTTGTTGTTGTTGTTGTTAGAGCTGGAATTCCATTCATGTGGCTATCTTCTTTTAGTTTTGTTGGAAGATTACATTTTTGCTTTTTCAGGGATGTAGTGCCCCCTCTTTGTGTTGGAGTTTTCCATTTATTATCCTTTGAAGGGCTGGATTTGTGGAAATATATTGTGTGAATTTGGTTTTGTCATGGAATACTTTGCTTTCTCCATCTATGGTGATTGAGAGTTTTGCTGGGTATAGTAGTCTGAGCTGGCATTTGTTTTCTCTTAGGGTCTGTATGCCATCTTCCCAGGATCTTCTACCTTTTATGGTCTCTGGTGAGAAGTCTGGTGTAATTCTCATAGGCCTGCCTTTATATGTTACTTGACCTTTTTCCCTTACTGCTTTTAGTATTTTTTCTTTGTTTTGTGCATTTGTTGATTTGACTATTATTTGGAGGGAGGAGTTTCTTTTCTGGTCCAGTCTATTTGGAGTTCTATAGGCTTCTTGTATGTTCATGGGCATTTCTTTCTTTAGGTTAGGGAAGTTTTCTTCTATAATTTTGTTGAATATATTTACTGGTCTTTTAAGTTGGAGGTCTTCACTCTCTTCTATACTTATTATCCTTAAGTTCGGTCTTCTCATTGTGTCCTGGATTTCCTGGATATTTTGGGTTAGAATCTTTTTGCATTTTGCATTTTCTTTGACTGTTCTGTCCACTTTGTCTATGGTATCTTCTGCCCCTGAGAGTCTCTCTTCTATCTCTTGTATTCTGTTGGTGATGCTTTCATCTATGTTTCCTGACTTCTTTCTAACTTCCTGAAGATTTCTAACTCCAGAGCTGTCTCTCTGTGATTTCTTAATTGTTTCTACTTCCATTTTTAGGTCCTGGATGGTTTTGCTCAATTCCTTCATCTGTTTGTTTGTGTTTTCCTGTAATTCCTTAAGGGCTTTTTGTGTTTCCTCTTTGAGGGCTTCTACTTGTTTACTCATGATCTCCAGTAATTCTTTATGGGATTTTTTGTTTCCTCTTTAAGGGTTTGTACCTCTTTACCCATGTTCCTCTGTATTTCTTTAAGGGAGTTATTCATGTCCTTCTTAAATTCTTCTAGCACCAATGTGAGATATAATTTTAGATCCAAATCTTGCTTTTCTGGTGTTTTGGGATATCCAGGACTTGCTGTGGAAGGAGTACTAGGTTCTGATGAAGCCAGTCTTGGTTTCTGTTGGTAGGATTCTTGCGTTTGCCTTTCGCCATCTGTTGATCTGTTAGATGTGTTGATGTGTTAGATGTTCTTGCTGTCTCTGACTAGAGCTTGTTCCTCCTGTGGATCTGTAAACTGGTGTTAGTACTTCTGTGAAATCAGCTCTCCACTGGTAAATCCCAGGCACAGATGGGTGAGTCCCTGGGTTAAAGCACTCCCTGAAGGCAGACTCTCCACTTGCAGGGAAGGGGCGTAGAGGATTACTGATGCACTGCCATCACTCAGAGGCTGAGAGGATCCTGTCCCTGAAGTCCTGCGATTCCTGAGGCCTGTGCCTCCCGGCTAGTCCTACCTTACTACAAATTATGCTTTTAAATTTTCCTCATTTATATTATAGTTTTGGTGACAAGAGGGAAACTTGTATTTAACAAACAACATCAGAGATCTGGAACTTGTAAGTACAAAATAGAATAGGAAAAAAATTGGGTGGACAGAGGACAAGTATTGGTAAAGGAGTTGAGTCCTTAGATCCACCTCCCATGTGAGAAGCCACAATGGACTCCACACCTTTCAGGAATTCCCACTGCTCAAACCAAAAATTAAATCACCTAAACTCTATCTCATTTAATCAGTGGGAAAACTGTTCCCCCTCAAAGGCCTTCCTTTAAAACTTCCTTTCTTCTTTTTATTCCAATTATTCTTTTCTTTAATTAAATTATTCTCTCCTTTAGATTACCAGCCTTATAATGCAAACATCATTTCTCCCATCATTTCTCTTCTCTCCTCCTCCAGTATGCACAGTGCCTTGATGATCAGCCCAGCATTCTTGGGCTTCTGATAAAACTTCTCAAACAAAGGATTTCTGCTCCACCAACATGTCCTCATTTTGCATTTTTGTCATCTCCTTATTTCATTTTACATGTTCCCTGTCCCCAACCAAAGTTCACTCTTCTATATAATATTTTATCTTTGAAATAAAATACAATGGCATCATTGTCTCCCTTTGCTTTTCTCTTTGCTTTCCTCCTCCTGACATTTCCCAGATGCCTCCTTCCTCTGCGCTCCTTCCCAAAATCATAAGCTCTTGTTCTATATGTTCAACAGGAGGAAAATTTTGCCTGGGACTTGAAACTTACCAAGGCCAGAGGCTACTGAGACCATGGAACTTAGAGTGCAGCCTGCTACAAGCACTCTACAAAACCAGTATAATTTATAATTTCATTTTAATATTTATCCTTGTACTCACAGATAAGTGTCACTCATTCTCCTCACAAAAGAAACATTTTGCAGTTGCAGACTAGTCCGGAAAACTATAACTAAATAAACAACAAAGAACAAGTGATCATTTCGTGCTCATCCCGCATTAATACGTTTACAACAGAACTCTTGCACCTAAAATCTCCAGAAGCAGTGTGGAAGAGGGCAGAGAAAGATTGTAACAGCCAGAGGACCAGGATGTTTGCTGAGACAGTGTTTCCTAAATGATGGGGAAGATTCACTCATGATCCTGCAGCAATGAAGCTTCCAACTTCACTTTCAAAAGCCACTCATAATGATTGTTATGAAATTTTATCCATGCTACTCAAAAAGTGGTCAAATGTCTAGAATGATCAGCATTGCTTAAGATTTGATTAGAAATTTATCTCAGATATTAATGGCAGAGAAATAAACTGTTCCTGTTGGAACAAGAAATTGCCCAAGTTAGAAGCAGAGGAGCACATTGTTTCTATGTAACATGGCTCCTGTAGCTGTGTCCTCAGCTCAATCTCACAACTTTAGTCATGCAGTCACAGCTGTTATTGGGTTCTTCCTGGTTGCTTAAGAGTTAATTTAGGGAAAAGAATTCACAAACACATAAAGTAACACTTTTGATCAACAAAAGCTACCACAGATGTACTGGCTTAAACAACAGAAATATCTAAGAATTTGGAAGTTTGGTAAGTCTCAGATCCTTCACAGGGTATAGTGAAGATCTAATTAAGGGGGCTCTTAATTGTGTTAGGATACTGTTCTCTCTGTGTAGAGAAGTGGAGAAAGATAAATATCATAAACCAGAAAGATAAATACCTACAACAAATCTGATGCCTTCATTTCCTTTCAGGGATTATATTTGTAATATATCCCTACCCTCCTGACAGATATAACCCTAACTACAACAGACTCAACTTTAAATACTGTAAATCCAAATGAGGGTTAGTTTTTCAATATATGAATTTTAAGAGAATAAAGAAGTCATTTAATACAACTAGTTATATTGGTGCCTTTAAATATTCAATAAGTTTTTATCTTCTTTCAATACATTTCAAACAGAAAACTTTTTCCCATTCTACTGTTTCTCATTTCAGAAATCTGTCATTTCTTAATCTTATTATTTATGGAACATACAGAACAAAATCAATAAGTATTTTCTGAATGAAAATGAATTAAGTGTTTAAATGAATATTTCTCTAAAAGAACTTCCAGTTAACTAAGTTTTGACTGGACATTCTGAACTGGAGTTGAGACATCTGTCCAAACAGGCATGAGATGCAAGGAAAAGGTTTCCAAACTTAGATGTGTGTGTTTACATGAGTGAATACACTTGTGTGTATATATGTATGTGAGTTTTTACATCTGTATACATGTATATGTCTGTGTAAACATTTGTGAGTGTACATGTTCATACACGTGTGTAAACACTTTGTATTTATGTCTGTGTAAACCAGGGATCTATCTTAGGCATAGATCATCAAGAATCAGAAGGTCCCCACCTTGTTTTGTGAGACTTGCGGGCTCTAGTTTACCAATTGAACTCTCTCCCCACCCTCTCAGTGTGTCTTTCTATCAAGCCATTCACACTTGCTCCAGAGACATTGATGCTACTTTATTGTTTGACCCTCTGAGGCCATTTCTGAGGATTCCTCCTCATTCTTCATCATTGTTATACATCTTTATTTACCTTCTACAACTCCAGTGCTCCTAACTCTCTCTTTTTGATCATTCATCAATAAATTATCCTTCTACATATCTGTTCTATAATTTCACAAGTTCTTATCATCTTCCCCTTATTTGCCCTTAATTTAAAGTATCAGTTGAAGAATTTTGATCAAACATCCAATCGAATATACAAATCCTTGGATTTCATTTTCTGAAATTTATACCCAGAACTCACTGACTTTTTGACTATTGTTAGAAAGTCATTTTAGCCAGTGCAAAGGGGTTAACTAAAGTGTACTTACGCCCATCATTAAGGAGTATTTTGATTCTTATTTCTAATCTCATTCTGGTTAATTACTTGGTTCCACCTCTGTAGAATTCAAACCCTTTGAAGGGAATTCAGTAAGTCTTTAAATGTGTATTCCAGTGGTCTGATATTTAGGACCAATTCCTTATGCCTGACAAATTATTCCTGTGGCTATAATCTGAATTGTGTTTTCTAAAAGTAAAACAAACTGCTCAGGAGGACCATTGACTTAAAAATATATGATAAATGTAAAAGACAAAATGTGTTCATCAAAGGCCTTGCAAACAGAAACCAGTAGCACATATTTCATCAATAATATGATGCTGAGTTTTCTATAGCTGCCTACATTTCTTTTTCATATACAGTTTGCTTTTTTTCTACATATATACAGTTTACTTTTTTGCTGATTTGAAAACACTCTCTAGAAACACAGAAAAGTAGCTTCTGGTTAAGCACAAAATACTTTTTAAAATTTCAGAACTTTAGTGGTATATTTCAAATATGATGGAAATTTATCTTTAATTTTTGCCTTTTTAATTTTAATCAAAATATTTTCATATATTCTTTTTTAATTGATTTAAGTTTTATAGCATTATGATGGGAAAAGATACATAATTTTAATTTATCTGAATTTGTTAACATTTAAAAACATATTTTAAGTAAATAGAATTACATCGCATTCTTCTTTCCTTTTTGTACCCCAACCCCTCCTAGAGACCCCCTTCAATACCTGTCATACCTTTCAGGTATTTTATTATCATATTCTTTAAAATTTATAAAATATTGTAACAGAAAAAAATGAGTGTTATAAAAGTTGTTTGATATAAAACAACAATCAATTGAACAGTTTTATGTAGATGCTTGAAAATACATATTTTTTTCTCAATATTAATTTTAAATAACTCCAGGTATATTAATTGCATGATATTTTAAAATAATATATCACTATTAGATTTTTTTAATGAGCATATATATAGATAAAGACTTTTTGTTTGTTTGTTTGTTTGTTTTGCTTTTAGTAGAGCTTAAAATCTTGGCTCTTACTGTGGTACAAACCCAAAATAAGAACAAATTTTAGACATTGGATTTCATTGTAATAAGGCTCTACTTCAATGTCCCTCACATCATCAAAGGATTTTACCTCCATAGTAGCTAAGCTGAGAGTTGACAGTTCTGCTGCACCAAGGATGAGTTGTAGGCACAATTTTTCGATACAGATTTCCTGCTATGGTCAAAGCTATTTGACTTGAGTGATTGTCTTCATTCTCAGCCCATAGGGAATAAGTTACATTCATTTAAGAAATGGTGTGTGTACTAAATGGTCTATCCATGAAGTCATTCACCCACTATTTCAATATCCTTGTCATGTTTTTCTTCTCCCACAACTCCACTCCTTCTTTTTTTTT
>JADRCC010160879.1:0-24409 GCA_019843855.1 Hylomyscus alleni | reverse complement strand
TCTCTCTCTCTCTCTCTCTCTCTCTCTCTCTCTCTCTCTCCACATACGCACACAACCTCCTGGCTCTGGACACTGGGAAGCCCTGAAAATAGGATGGACAAAGAAACCCACACCTGTCCCCTGCCCCCTCCACCACCAATGGGAGTGACCCAGCAATCTCTCTCCCTCTCTGCAAAACAGAGTTAAAAATATGAGAGCAGAGAACAGAATGTGAGCTCAGGGCCCCTCCCGGCCGGCATGTTGCTAATTAGAGAGAGATGGGGAAATCAGGACAGCTGGAAATGCCAATGGAAACCCCTCAGCTGGGTATGCATGGCACCCACAGCTAAAATTAGCCAGGCTGGCTTCTGCTTGCCTGTGTGTGTCTGTGCAAGCATATACAGACAAACACTCCATTCACACCTGTGCACAGGGACACACAGCAAATGCATATTCACATGGCACGCACGTGCATATGATGAGGAAACACACACATACACACACACACATACACACACACACACACACACACACACACACACACAAGCCCTGTACTTCAAACAGCTTTATTCTCCCGACTCTGTTGCAGGACATGAAGCTCTGTGATAATAACTAGGAGATGGTCAGGGTGGTTCTCTCTCCAGGCTGACCGACTATAGCATGATATAGAGATCCCAGCAGGGAGAGGGGCATCTCTGGGTTCCCAGAGGAGAAAGGAATAGGCCTTTCTGCCTCTCTCTGCCAGGATAGACACCCAGTCAATTGTGCTTGCTCTGAACATTGCCATCTGACCCACTGGAAAACTCTGGCCTGTCTACCTGTCTGGCAGTAGCATGAAAAGATTCAGTGACATGGGAAGGCACAGGAATATGAGGTCCCTTTTGATTCTATAAAGGTCTCAGAAGGCTGGGGCACCTTCCTTTCCCTCTGGAGTAGATCCCTAGCTGGTTCCCTCTATTCCCAAGTAAGGTGCTCTCTCTTCGGCCCACTCTGGGTACTTCTGGCCTCTATTTTTTTTTTTTATTCAACAACTGTCAACAACTAACAGACCCCACCCTGTCCTCAGAAACCTACAGTCTAAAAGTCATACAGTCCCCTCCCTGAACCTCTGAACCCATTTCTGACTACCCAAAATACACCTGTCCATTTTTAAGTAGTCGTTCTTTCTACAAATCCTTCAGACTCCATGCCTAGACACGTCTCTGTTAACATGAAGATGCAGGCTATATTCTCTTTCCCTTCGTCTCAGTGAACTTGGCACGCAGGCCCTTATCAGACCCCTGGCCTAGAGCCCAGCCCTGTTCCCGCTTTCCCCACAGAGTATAATGGCCAAGCAGCTGGGTGCAGGGAAAGCTCACTTACTTAGCAGGGGCGCCTCCCTCTGTCTTCATCCACCTGTGGAGAAAAAAAATGCCCACAGTAAGTCAGTTGTCTCTCTCAGGAGCCCTGCCAGGGGAAGGCAGAGGAGCCCCCATTCAAGGAGACACAGCCCCCCAGGTCACACGGAGGGTAATCCAAGTGGAGAAGATGCTGCAGCCCTCTTCCCATGTGGAGAGGAGACAGCAGAGCAGGTAGAGGTGAGCAATGAAGTCTATAGGAAGTCACCAGGGCTGGGGAGGAGACTCAAGCGGTTGCTCTGGTAATAGCTCTCACTGCCCAGGACACACCAAAGCTGTGGCTAAGGCAAGAACACACAGGCACACAATACACACACACTTCAGGGTGTATAGAGCAAAGGTGCCTAGAAGACACTTACTTTCTTTCTTGTGGGTCCAGGTCACAGAAGGTGACAGTGTTGAGGGGGTAGTGTCGTCTAAAGAAGAGCCTGTGACAAAGATATATCAGAGGGCCAGAGTGAGTGTGGGAGTGGCTGCTTTGTCACACGTGCCACCAGCTAGCTGCTGGTCAAGCCGTCTTCCCATTACTGAGTCCCTCATGGGTTCACAAAGCCTCCTTTTGTGAATATGATGGCCCGAGATCCTTATACCAGGACGTAAGCCCCACATGGGATCACAGAGATGTGGCACAGGAACATGTCCCACATGCCCCAACTGCTAGGGGCTGGGGAGGGAACTGGTGCCAAGAACTGATAAATGGGGAACTCTGGAAGGAGAAGGGAATGGGCTGGAGCGGGGAAGGGAGAAAGGGAGAGAGAGAGAGAGGGAGGGAGGGAGGGCACAGTGTGAAAACTTCTACTATTAAGATCAAGGCCGCCGAGTGGTGGTGGTGCACGCCCTTAATCCCAGCACTTGGGAGGCAGAGGCAGGTGTATTTCTGAGTTCGAGGTCAGCCTGGTCTACAGAGTGAGTTCCAGGACAGCCAGGGCTACACAGAGAAACCCTGTCTCGAAAAACCAAAACCAAACAAACAAACAAACAAAAAGAAAAGATCAAGGCCTTTTCTTCAGCTGTGTTATGTGTGTTCAAAGCAGGCCACTCTTTAGAAGTATAGATGGATGGGTGGATGTATGTTGGATTAAGGGATGCGCACATGCACACACACATGTATGAATAGTTATGTGAGTGGCTAGATGTATAAATGGATGGATGTAAGGGTGGATAAGATGGTGAATGTATGAATAAGTTGAGGAATAGGTGGGTGGATGGACAGACAGATGGTTGAGTAGGTGGGTGGGTGGGTGGAGGATAGATGGGACGGGGGATGGATGCATAGGTGTATAGGTAGGCAGTGGGTACAGGGATAGCAAGAACATGAATAAATGCATAAAGGGGGGTAGACGGGGCTTACTTTCTTTGATTGTCAGTCAGTGTGATGCCTTGGGCAGAGACCTTGAAGTGAACAATGGTGGCAGCTGGTGTGGGGTCAGCAGCCAAAGTCTCAGATGTGGCTTTGGAAATGGCCTGCGGCCCAGTGAGTGACTCCATATCCACAGAGTTGATGAAGAGCACGTTGCAAGCTGGAAAAAATGGAGCAGAGAGAGTCACAGGGGCTAGAGTGGGTGGGGACAATCCCTCCGAGCCACCGTGCAGAGGCAGGTGCAGACAGAAATGGAATCCGACCGAGAATTCCAATGTGCACCTGCGGGAGGGGACAGGGCAGGGGGTGGGACAAACAGGTCTGGGTATCTGTTCCATCTCAGGTGGCACTTACCTGCTCCTTGCTTCAGCAGGTCAGTGGTTGAGTTGGCAGGGCCTGAGCTATCTTTTGATTCATCTGTGGGGTCTGAAACAAAAATTCAATTAGTAATTAAAACGAGTCTGGCTGGGCCTGAGGCAAGCACTGCACATGCTTCCTCCAATAGATCCTCTTTCACAGTGGGTCTTGGCAGTCAGTGATGTGTATATAAGATGATACCAAGGCCCCAGCACGCTGCTGGGATGCTCTAGAGTCCAGCAGAGCCGGGCTCAAATCCCCACTGCAGTCAGTAACTGCTAAGCGTCTATGAAATGACGATGACAGTGATGGTGCCCCCGGATCTCCAGAAACCCAGCATGTGACAAAAAGCAACGGGGGGATGGCGGGCATTTCGTTTTACACCAGTGCGTCTTTGTATGAACCAGCGAGTGACTGAATCCAACACAGCACAAACTATCACATTGAGATGAGTTAGAGTCAAGTGACGGGTGTATTGAGCAGCTCGATTTTACCAGTACACAATATGCACAATCAGTGCAACACACACCACTTTATAGGCCACGTAGAACATGTGTTTTACTTCAACTATACTTTAACAAGAAACTTTTAAAGATGGCAGAAATCGGAATGTGGTATGTGTCTCTAATCCCAGAACATTGGGACTGAAGCAGAGTATTGTGACAACCTGGTCTTTATAACATGGGGGTGGGGGCATTTAAAAAAAAAAGAAGAAGAGGAGGAGGAAAGGGAGGAGAAAGGAGAATTGAGGGAGGGATGCTTGTACTGGTGCTTCTACACTTTGTTATACAGGTGCATTAGGGTACAGATTTCTAGGCCTAGTCTGCAGCTGTATGGCATTGCTTTCTGATCTTTCGGGCTTGACCTTGGGTCCCACACATGCAGGTAAGTTCTCTGCTGCATCTGTCTGTGGCTACATCTCAACTCCTCCTTTTGTCTTTTTATTCTGAGATCTCTGTGTTGCCCAATGGAACCTAAACTCACCCTGCAAGCCAAAGCGGGTCCTGAACTTGTGATCTACCTAGCTCAACCTCCTAAATTGGTCAGGCCAAAAGTCTGAAGCCCCAGGCTTGGCTCTGACCCAGAGGTTCTGACAAATTTGAAAATATCTGCCTTTTAGCAAGTTCCCCAAAGCAGCAGCTTCAGGCGCTGTGTTCTGAGACGTGCCAGTTTATGTGATTTAAATATTAACCAATTTTTGTAAGTTCTATGAAAATATAATTGAATTGGTGTCTAAATTATGTGGTTACTAATGTTATTGAAGTTGCATTTGAATCTTTAAGCTAATAATGTTGGTCAATGGTTATTAATAATTCAGTGTGTCAAACTGGATGAATAGACTTGGTCAACTGAAGTCTCTCTTATGTACCAGGATATAATCCTTGTGTCCTCTCCCCCGCTTTTCAGCTCTCCCCTGGGATGAGGCCTGTTCTGAGAATTCAGTGTGGATTTTTTTTTTTTTAAACCACCAGAACAATCTGCCAAATCAATTAACTGGTGTTCTTGGAGTTAAGCTTTTTAATGAACATTTCCTTCCCCCTCCCCCATTTTTAATAGACAATGTGGGAGAGGGTCCCCTGTATCATCTCCACCCTGGCTCCATTCTGGGCAGACAGCATGAGGGCATATATCCTACCTCGGCTTGGAATGACCAGTTTACAGGGCAGGGCCAGTGGGATGACGGAGTGCTGATAGACCAGGGCAGAAAGGGAACCTGTGGGGAGAGACAACCAGGCAGAGTGACTAAGAGAGACTGAAAAATGGACAACTCCGCGTCATCCCAGTGTCTGCCCATTGTTTTCTTTCTGGCAGTGTTGGGGCTCAAACCTGGGACCTGAGCCCCATCCCAGCCTCCTGCTTCTTCATCACCATCCCACTTGCCCACCCCAGCAACAGAATTGAAAACCTGTCCCCTTTACGATGGGAACTACCAGGGAACCTAACTACTTTCCTAGACAGCCATGTCCCCTAGGTCCTCCTAGGTACAGAACCCCCATCAGAACAGTACAATAGGAAAACTGTGACATCAAATCCCAGCTCTGTTGCTTATCTAGGGAACTTAAGTGGCACTTACACAGTCTTCATGTGCAAAATGGGGAGAGTGACAGCTACCAGGCAGGATTGCTAAGGCACCAGAATAACTTGACAACTAGATAGTTGACCCACCACATAGTAGGTGGCCAAGAAGGACAGCTGTCCTTACTGCTGTTATTTTAATGTTCTGACAGTCCATCAACTGAGCAGAACAAATACAGAAAGGGAACTGGCAGAGAGGAGGAGCCACAGTACACAGTATGTAACTAGAAAGTGTGGCTGGGTTTCAATAAAACTTTATAAAAACAGCAGTTGTTCCTTCCTTCTGCGCAAGCCACACCCAGGAGGACTGGCAGCAGCGAGATAGAAAGAACTTGTGTCAGATGCCCCTGAGGACTGGAACAGAGAGCATAATGACAAGCCAGGATGCTCACCAAAGTTTGGCTCATTGGGACAGCCTTTGAGTTTGACTCCTCTTGGCCCCGTCTCGATCAGAAAGTGCCTCACCAGCTCGTGGGTCATGTCTCCTGGATTGAAGAAAGAAGAAGAAACAGAATTGGTCACTCATTGTTATAGCACCCTCGCGCCACCCCCCAACACTGTCTCGTGACTTCTGCGGTGTACAGGATGAGATGGGAGAAAGAGAACTCTGAGACAAGGTGGCCACAACCCTGTGGGATGACGATCACCATTCACTCCCCTTCCTTCCATCCATTCCGGAAACACCTCACACACACCAAGTCCCAAAGGTCTGCTGTCACCCAAAGCACCGCTCAGTCTCCTGGGGCTTCTCAGGGCCCAGCCCTGCTGAATTAGGGCCCTGTTCAGTACCCAAGGGTCTGAAGAAAGCAAGAAGCCCCAACCACAGCCCCAGCTTGGCAAGGAGACGGTTCTACCTTTCTTGCCCTGCTGAGAGATGGTTGGAGGGGGTGAGGACACTTTCATGGCCAGCCCATAAGCCCCTCGGAAGGAGTGGCTGTCCCGGATGATGAAGGCCCCTGGCTCCTGATCCTTCAGGAGTGCGATGGCTGAAAGGAGAGAATACAGAGAGAAGAGCCATCGAGAAACCATCAGCACTGACTTAGCTTGAGTCCCTTGGACCTAGAGGACTCTCGTCTCTCTCGAGGTGACATTCTCACGATGTAAGGAGGCACTCCTGCGGGCCCTCCTGTACCAGGCAAAGCACATGTCTCGGATGATGGTGACCAGAGACACCTGACGTTGGAGGCCACGCTATCTGCAGCCCTTACTCAGCACAGCCTCACAACGGGAAGCAGACAGCATGTGAATGGTGACTGGAACTGGTCTGCAACTTCATTTACAAAAAGAGAGTGAACCTGTAGGCCCCCCTTGCTGGCACTTATCCCATAACCGGACATCCTGAAGTAAGCTTCACCTTCAGGCCTAATTCCAAACTTGGTTTTGTTTATTTTTTTCTGAATAACAACATCATCATCATCATCATCATCATCATCATCATCATCATCATCATCATCCATGCCATAGTTTCAGATGCTCTTGGCTGGCCTTTTACTTTGCCTGGGAAAACCAAAGCTTTGCTAGACCCCTCCAAGGCTCTGCTCCTGACATCCCCCTTCTACACAGGTTTTTCCTATCTGACTTTGATCCCAGGCTCATCTCTGGAATCACCACCTACTGCAAAAAAGGAATGAGTTCTCTTGTTCAAGGCAGACAGAGAGAGCAGGAGTCCATGATGTCTTCCGATGGACCACTAAGCCAACAATGATGTCCCCCAACTCACCCTGCTCTCTGGAGATCTCAGGCTTGTACCAATACTTGGAAGTGTCCTGGACAAACTTCACTTTAGCCCGTGTCTCCGGACTATTGTCTAAGGGAAGAAACAAAGGGAGTTTTACAGCTGAGTTGCATGATCCCCAAGAAGTTGACACCCCAACACCCAGAACCTACAAATGTGGTCTCATTGAAAAGAGGGTCCTTGCTAATACAATCGAATTTAGACAAAGGCATGCCAGACTGGGACGAGCCCTCATCCAATCGGACTAGTTTCTTTCAAGGTGGAAAAGAGACAACAGACACATGGGGACTGTACCAGGTGAAACGGGAACATCTGTAAGTCAAGAGACTCAGGCGTATAGAGAGGGTCTGAAAATGGTACTCTGTCAGAGTCCCTGCCAACATCTGGGTTTTGACCTCTGGCCTTAGCTATGGCAGAATTTACTTCTATTATTCTTAAGTCTACAAGTATGTGTCAGCCCCAGAAAATAAACCGGAAAGCTAGATCCTCAAGCATCACAGAACATGGCGGAGGTACCCAGCAGCCCTCTCCCACAGTCGGCCTCCTGCCAGCCACAATCACTGCCTGGCCATTCTGTGTTAAAGGACCTGGCGAGGCATCCATTGAGCTGGTGAAAACCCCTTCCCCATCCCATTCCCTGCACCTAGAAGATTCTGAGCACATCTTCCCCACTTCCTTCCCACAGGTTGTCACCTCTCTAGTCCCTTCTCCTCAGTCTACCATCCACGAGCAAGGGCAAGAAGACCCACGCCTCTCTCTGTGGCCCATCCCCTTTCAACCCCACACTGAAAGTGACGTTCTACATAAGTAGAGTCACAAGTTCCTCCTACCCTCCAACATCTTGACCAGGGAGTGGCCAGTACTCTAGTGGCCATCTACAGGGTTTCATACACAGCCAGAAGAAATCCCCAGCCAGGGACTTTGTAGACCATAGCCTCTTTCTCGGAAGATAACATTATAGAGGGGTTTGGACAAGGCTGAGTACAACTCCGGCATTTCCCTGGAACGTGTCACGCTCCTTCCTCTTCCTCTCAGTGCTGGGCCTATAGGCGAGTGTGCCTGAGCCTCGTTCCTTATCTTACCTTTGTGCCCTGAGCCTCCAAGCTCAACCATTGTTCTTTATAAAACATCTAACAGATCATTGTGAATCGTAACCACTGAACCACACGGTGGACAGTTAGAACCTAGTCTTGCTTTCCAGTTAACACTTTCACCCTTAGGCACAAAGCAGGAAAAAGCAAAGGGGCCCTGAAGAAGAAGGAAAGGGGGAAATCCACTTTCACAGTTCTACAGTTCTCTGTGAGAGAGAAGCAGGGGATGCCATGTCGAAGGTGCTAAAGTTAGGAGAGAAGGAGCCTGCAGTTGCAGCTAAGAAACCTGGTTCTCACGAGCACCTGGGCTCCATCTCCAGTGGCCTGAGGGGACTGAGCTCCTTTCCCAGGCCTTGCGGCTAGAGAATGCATCTGCTGCAGGCGCCTGACCCTCCTCTGAAGCTCAGCCATGGTTGATCTAGGGAGCTGTCAGAGGCGACTGCAATCCTGTGTGTCTTCCTGTGTTGACTCCAAAGGCTATTTTAAGTAGGCAAGATGGTGGGAAACAGGAAGTGTCCTAACTCCTAGAAACTTCACATCCTTCAAGGATCGAGGCTGGGAACCAGATGTCCCTAGTAGGTGGCAGGAAGCAGGGGAATGCAGGGTCACTCTAAGTGTCCCAGCTTGGAAGGACCTGGGAAAGACACAGAACACAGAGCCTGGGTGCCTTAGGTCCACCCCAGGCTGTTGATAATTTTCTGCATCTGCCTTGGATACAGGAAGCTCTGGGGTCTGTGCACATAGGGTCTGGCTAGGAAAATGTGGATCACCTGAAGCTTGAACTTGTTTGTTTGGAGAATGAATAGTGTCCATGGAAGCAAAGACACCAAGAGTAGACTTGGGTGAAGAACTTAGCCCGTGAGAAGCAAATCTGTTTAGACTCTGATATGCGAAAAACATCTCACCCTTCACCTTTACTCTGTCCCACCTGCCCATCTGGCCCACTGTTCACTGATGTTTGGGGCTGACAAAATGGTATAGTGGTGAGCGGAGTCTGACAGTTCTGTTAAGTTATACTATCTCTCAAAATATGAATATATGCTGAAGATATTCCCATCACGCATGTGTGTGTGTATGTGTGTGCGTGTGTGTGTGTATGTGTGTGTGTGTGTGCGCGCGTGTGTGTGTGTGTGTGTGTGTGTGTGTGTGTGTTTGTGTATGCATGCATATGCACGTGTCACAACCCGAATGTAGAGGTCAGAGGACAATCTTGGGTGTCACTCCTTGCCTGCCACCATGTTTGAGGCAGGGGCTCTTGTTCGCTGATACATATGCCAGGCTAGCTGATCTATAAGCTTCTGAGGAATGTCCTGTCCCTGCCTCCTATCCTGACACAGGAGTACCTGATTATAAACACACACTCCTGCTTTCAGTTTTTACATGGGTCCTAAGGATCCAAATTCAGGTCTCATGTTTGTGCTGCAAGTGTTTCATCCAATGACCCATCTCCTTTGCTCCAAGAACACCCCTCTGGGGACAGTATGGGCCTGGATCGGAAGTCAGCTCAGCCACCAGGTAACAGTACAAGGACTGCCAATCAAGCAATAGGAACTCTGTGAGCCTTAGAGTGTTCCTGTATAAAACAAGGATAACAACTCCTACTTCTGCAGTGGGTGGGAGGATTAAATGAGTCCTTAGCTGAGGCTGCCACACAGCATGTGCTCATTAGGAGGCTGTGACAGTGACAGCCATCCAAACAACAGACCCTTCCCTCTTATTATTCTGTCCTCTTCAACCGGTACACCATCATCACAGCACCCCTATGCTAGCCACGCTTTAAAAATACAGCTCCCGCTACAGGCAAGGAACTCAGGCCTATGAGTCCATGACCCACCCACAGCCATCTGTCGAGGGATGGCTGGGACAGACATCCTAACTTTGGGGCAAGTAGAAATGAAAAAGAAGAGCCAGACCTGGCATCGAATATTTGGAAAAGTCCGGAAGCGTATGAGAGAAGGAGACGGTGCTGCTCCCGCTGGGACTGGCCATGCCATTAGCGACAGACGAGGAGGATACTTTTCCATTGATGGTGGCATAGTTGGGGAGGCTGCCTGCCCGGTCTCCCACTGACATTCTCCGCTTCTCTGGTAAGGCTGGTGTGGGGCTCCCCTGCCGAAAGGCAGCTGAGTCTGGCGAGGGTGAGGTGGCAGGGCTGCTCAGGCCAGGGTAGTAGGCAGGAGAGACAGGGAATGATGGTGTGGAAGGAGCCTGGTAGCCAGAGGCACTGCTTTGCCGGGACAGTGTTGGTCTTCGGTCCTCAGGGGTAGAGTAGCCACCATAAGCTGCATGCCGGTCCAAGCTGGGGCTTCCAGGAACCACAGATCCAGACCCACCCAGGTGCCGGCCCAAGTTGGGGCTCCCAGGGCTAATAACTGCATTGCCATGGAGACTGGAGGCCAGATTCCCTTGGTGGGCCCCAGGGTGTCGGCCCAGGCTTGGGCTTCCTGGAGTGGTGACTACACTGCTGTGGAGGCCTGGAACTTGATGGCTTCCCATTGGGTGCCGGCCCAAGCTGGGGCTTCCAGGAGTGGTCACTGCACTGGCTGGGTGGCCAGAAACCACATTACCATGAAAACCTGGACCAGATGGACCCATCACCTGCCGGTGGCTCAAACTGGGACTACCAGGGGCAGTCATGGTGGGGTTGATGGCCCGCCGACCAAAACCAGGACTAGGTGGAGTGTTGGTACCCACTGTCCTGTGCCGTGCCTGAGGGCTCCCAGGTACCATGTGGACGCCGGCCACGCTGAACTGTGGCTGGCCTTGGCTTTCTGGAGAAGAGCTGAATGGTTGAAGAGAGTAGTCAGGGCTGCTGTAGCTGCTGCCACCAACAGGGACCGGCGAGGAGCTCTGATAACTCAGTGCTGCAGGGCTCGGCTGCCCCAAGCTGCCTGAGCGGATGCTGGAGTCCAGCATGGGCTGGATGGGTGTCCGGGGACCCTGGTCACTGCTCCCCGCTGATGGGAAACTGCCCACGGAAGTGCTAGAGGGAGAGAGAGAGAGAGAGAGATGAGAGGTAGAAAGGTCAGTGTGTGATATTTAATAAAGGGTGGACTTCGGCTGAGTGGCCAGCATCCTTCAACCACTAAGAACAGTAAGAGCTCCACTCAGTGAAGAGGAAGTGGGGGCGAACCATCAGAAGAAGAAACAGAGGGTCAGAGAGATTAAGGAGTAGGTTCAGCATCACAGGGTTCTAAAAGGCAAGCAAGCTTTCAATTCAGCTGCATCTGACTCCAAAACCCACACTTTCATACTGACCCACCAATCATAGCAAAGCCATCACTAAGCAAACTAAAGGCAGCTGTCCTAGTGTAAGCCCTTAGTGCCACAGGAACTCAACGGAGATGGTCCAATCACTTGGCTCTATGCCTATTAGGGGCCAACTTGACTCCATTTCTCAGGGTGTTTTATCGTTTCCTCGGAGTGCTAAAATTGGCCTTTCACTCCCGGGTGACTCCAAAAAGCAAAGAAAAAAAAATCACATAGGGTAGTATCCCAAATTAGGAGACTTCAGGTTATTGGGAAGCCTATCTTTAGCACACACCTCCAAAATCCGGTCACTAATGGCACAAGCATGAGGTTCCTGTTTAGGCACAAGCTGGTAAACCCAGGACTTGGTTCATGTATGTGATGGAATAGAACAAGGTTGCCCAGAGACCAGGGGAAGCAGCCACTAGAGGGAAGTGGCAAGCAGTGGATGCTTCGCAGCCCCAGGAAAAGAAAGATCTTTACAGAGCTAGGGCCCCAGGTAGAAGAGGCTGTGCTCTAGGACCAGCAAGAGACAGGGACAGGGAGAAGGCCAAATGAACATTCTGTAGATAAACTGGACTGTGATGAGGGGGAGCTGCAGCAGGCTGCACCACGCTGCACAGAGACGAAGGACTGTAGTGAGAGTGGGGGTCCTGTGGTAGAGCTCTAGAGCGGCTGGAAGGAGCCAGCTGGGTGCAGAGGCCTTATGAGGAAGAAGCCAGGGGTGTGAGCAGCAAACTGCCCCCTGCAAAAGAGGAAAGCAGGAGTCTGGAGGTCATGCGGATCCCAGCTCCCAGGGCAGTAGGCTCCAGGAGAGACAGTGGGCAGGATCTCCCCTGTCGGGGAGACTTGTATTTAACCAGCTTCGTCCTCCCCTGCCGGGCATTCTGCCTCCAGACCTAGCCCAAACCCATCTCAACCTCTTTCTCTCTCTCCCTGTGTCACTTTCCCACCGTCTCGCTCTCACCACCCATCCTCGAAGCTTCCTGTGCACCCCAAGCAGGAATTCTTCTGAAGGGTTGTCCTCTCCTACCCAGCCCTGGGGATCCCAATCGCTCCCTGTCTGGCTCACTCCGATGGATCCCAGTAGCACCTCTCCATCAAGACGCATCTCTCTAGTGGGTTCCATGCTCTGAGCTGCCCTCCTGCCTACATCATGCACCCTAGTCTTCTGTCCCTCTGAGGACTTCATCCCTCTTGAGGATGTCTTCATCCCAAGGCATCCTGCCATCCTCCTGGGCTCCTGCTGTACAGCACCATCCTTTAAAATACACACACACACACATACACACACACACACTTCCCTGGTGAGAAGTAACTGCCCCTGCTTTGTGCTCCAGGTAATCTGTTTCTGGTCCACGCTATATACAGGTAGCTCCTGTCTATGTACATCACTCAGGCCTGAGGAATGCGGGGCTGGGGGAGAAGAACGTCCAGACACATACACCTGTAGGGTATTGAAGCCTGTTTCTGCTACTGCTCAGCTACCGCCCCTTTGAGCCTCAGTTGCCTCTTCTGAGAAATGGGACCAGCAAATCTTAATTCTTAAGACTGCAGCAAGCTGGGCGGTGGTGGCGCACGCCTTTAATCCCAGCACTTGGGAGGCAGAGGCAGGCGGATTTCTGAGTTCGAGGCCAACCTGGTCTACAGAGTGAGTTCCAGGACAGCCAAGGCTACACAGAGAAAAACCCTGTCTCGAAAAAACCAAAAAAAAAAAAAAAAAAAAAAAAAGACTGCAGCAGAAAGCAGATGGCTGCCCGGAGGTTTGAGGAAGGCAGCCTGTGGCCTGGGGTGGGGCTTCCTGCACTTTAGAAATTACAGGAGCTTAACAACAGGAAGGACTGCTCACAGGTCCCTTCCACTCAGGTGGAATGAAGCACAGCCTGGGAGCCTTGCTCAGCACCCCACGCCCTTAAGCTGGAGGCTTAGAAATACTCTCTCCCTAAGCCTGGAGAAAGTGCCTTCGAAGTGTAGCAATCTCCATGAGATCTTGCCCCTCCTCAGTCTAAGCAGATCCCAGAGGCCTTGGGGCCCAGATTCTCACTCTGTGCTCCCCATTCCCGGCTTACCTGTCCGCACTGAGGATGGGGCTGCTTGTGGAGAGGGGACTGGGGGAGACAAAGGAGCCCCCTGGGGTCCCGTTCCTCAGGGGTGTCTCGTGTCCATAGGCATGGGCAGCTGGTGCGCTGAAACTCTTAGGCTCAACGTCCTGAGCTCGAGGCCCTGCCACTGCTGTCCTCGCCACGGACTCCACATAGCTCCGGGGCTCTAGAAGGGAGAGACATAAAGAATGAGCATAGGTATGGTAGGAATCCACCCACCCTACCAGGCAACACAGCACCTCCAGAGTCCGGCCTGAGAAAGAGACAGCATGGAAACCCTCCCCAGGACATTGGGGTGCTTTACTGAGGCTCCTGCTTGCTCTTACTCCCCAGCCTGAGGCGAGCTTTAAGGAGCACTGGCTTTCTGAAGCCTCGGCTTCTCTAGGCTCTGCCTCTCTGCAAGGGGCCTCCAGCTCTTTCCCCTAAGAACCCGGATGCCTGTCCAAGGCTGGCCTCCCCTTTGAATCCTTATTTCTGCCCAGTCCTATCAAGATCTCCAGATGCTCCGGCTTCTAGGACAGCCCCCAAGCCATCACCTTTGTCCATATCTCGGGATAGCACCCAGTTTGCTCATCAAGCAATACCCAGTGCCAGCTACTGCACACTCAGCAGCCCCTTCCTGCCAAGACACCCCACCCACGTCTGCACAACACACTCAACATTCCCCGGAAGACTGATATGGAGAACCCCGTGCCTGGGTGGAGCCAGACATTCTGTGTCCACTATGATACAACTGACATGCCAGGCCCTGTACAGATGGGTTTCATGCACAGTATCCCCCACCTTGTGTTCAGAGTAACATTAGTGACACAAAGGCCATTTGACAGATGATGAGACTAAGGCCTGAAGAGTAAAATGACTAGGCATGTTGGACCCAGGCTCTCATGGCCTCAGAGGCCAGCCCTGAAATCAGCCCCATGCAAATTAGACCAAGGATCAGTGTTCTGGGCTTCTCCAGGGACATTATCCTATGGAGGAGGTGGATGGCATTACTACAACCTAGGATCCTACTTTGTTGCCCCAGAGGGACAAGATCTGAGCACAACTGCCTAGCTGCCACAATCATAAGAGTTCACCAAAGCCAGCTGGGGAAATGCTGCCAACCTGGGAGAGCCAAGTCCTGCAGCCCTTGAGGGCCAGGACTAGGGACCTAAGTAGGAGAGTCCCTCCCTGGGTTCCTCAGGACAGATGGGCGAAGGAAAATTGAGATAAATAAGTAATAGCTTGCTCCCTCAACCTGGCTTGGGAAGGAGGGAGTTACCTGGGATGCTGAGACCACACTGCATAAGAGGCTCCCCACCATCCACACCCAACCCGGAGCTGCAGGAGCAGCCACCTGGGCACGCTGAGCTGGAGGTCGGCTTGAGGGAAGAGCAGGCAGAGTCTCATGAGAGCGGCTCAGGCCTCCACCACACTTCACAAGCCAACCTGACAGGGAAGGTTTGAACTTTGGCCTCCCCAGGCCTTGGTACTGAGGAGGAAATGCTGTGACACAGAACTGGTCAGATTCTCTGCAAATAGCTAAGGTGGGAAAGTCAGATGGTCTCTGTCGCAATTGCTCAAGCCAGCCGCCATGCATGACGGTGCCTGCGAACAACAGCTAAATGAACAGGCACTGCTATCTGCCACAGAATTCTCTTTAGGCAGCTAGGTAGCAGGTGACTTTGTCAGGGGCCAGAGTGCTGACTCTGATCTAACCTGTCCCCTCAGCCCCAGAGAACGGGAGCAATTAGCTCAGGACACAAAGCCAGCCTATGGCTGTGCCTAGCACCATGTCTCCAACCTCACAATATAGGTTTTGGCTGGCCTAAGGGGACCCACAGTCTCATGGGGACACCAACACATGAGCCAGAGAAATGCCAGATCGACAGGGTCACTCGTAGTGGCAAAACCAGCCAAGAGCCGTGTGACGTTAATAAGATTTAGAGAGCGTAAGTACCCAGCCAGTGTGGGGCAGAGGTGGCATAGGTACCCAGGCAGATAGTCTTCCAGCCAGCTGTTACTCACAGGTCATAAGATCATCCAAACTTGGGAACTCAGTGGCCTGTCCCTCCCTATCCCTGCCATTCCATCTGAACATTCCCCAGGCTCCCCTGGGTGCTCAGCACAGCTCCACTTGCTTCACGTGACACATAGCCATCCTCTTACCCAGAGAGCCCTGTAACCCACAGCCATCACTTGCCTGGCAAGGGCTCCGGCACCGGCCACAGCACCTGGCACAGAGGCCTCTGTGTGTGTCAAACACACAAATTCAGAGCCACATGACCCTCCCTTCCAGCCCCACCCAGACATCACCTTGCCTACAAAGTCAGACCCAATCAATCCATGCACTCTGCTGTCATTACCTCTTCAAAACCAGGTTGAAACCTACACTGGTGGCACTCTGACCTTCCTTCCTATGCTCCCCCACCTCACCCTTATCTGCATCCCAGTGGCCATATTTCACCTGCTTTCCCCAGGCCTCTTGCTCTATGACTCCAGACGGCTTTGGCCTTTGGCTGGATTGGTTGGGTCTTTACTGGCAGGGAAGGAAGGGAGGGAGACAGGGAGACAGGGAAACTAGGAGGGAGAGGATGAGGTTGTAACCCATCCTCTATTTATCCCCAGCTGTACTGGTTCCTTCTGGGTGGGCAGAGACAGCTTCTACCCTGCCAGGGAGCCCACAGGACTCTGCACCCTCTCTGGTTCACCTGCACTTTTTAATCACCTACGGGAACGAACCATGGGGCTTCTGCCAAGACCTCAACCCACACATTAGGTAAGCAGCACACTCTAGGCTAAATTCTCGTTTTCCAAAGCCCATAGTCTGCCAATAGGAAGTTAAGAGAAAGCCCCAGTAGGAACAGAATCATGCCCAATCAAGCTAGGTAGTGACTCTGTCCCAGGTGAGTGCCGCCTGGGCTCCATTTCCCTGTCAATGTGGAATAAAAACACTCACCTGCCTAGGATGGAGGCATGTGGAAGGGACATGTCCTTTAAGTTCTTGGTAATTCTGGTTGGTTCCACACTGGTCTTTGACCTCAACCTCCCTCCACCCTTGCACATTCCTTGCCTGGGGTGGGGTGGGGGATGGTGGTCAGAACTCCTCCTCCTTTTCTAGTCTCCTAGGGAGCAGTTGACCCATAGGCCACCAAGCAGGGGAGGGCAGGAAAAGTGGAGCCAGGGAGGGTACTTCAGGGAGAACATTCCAGAGCCCAAATTCATTCCAAGTAGTTGTTGGCGGCTGGGAGCAATGGGATGCAATGGTGACTTACTCCTCAGCCAGGGACTACCTGCTTGTCACCTCACTCACTGGAGGGAGAAAAAAAAAAACTTGAGCTAGAGTTAAAAGGCCAGTACTGCCCACCCTGATAAAATGAAGACATATAGGGGTGGAGAGAAGGCCTCTATGGTATAACACTTGCCTAGCACACACAAGGCCCTAGGATCAATCCAGCTCACAAAACATACATACATACGTACGTACGTACGTACACAAAATATTAAGGACATGGTGGTGGAGAAGGAAGTGAAGAGACCCCGTGAGCCCCAGATCTGGAGCTAGCATTAGCTTGGGGACACGTGAATCCCCTCTAAGCCCCCAAGCACCTCTGTCTCATGGTAAGATCCCTGCCTTCCTTGGGTACCTCACTCATCCTTAGATCCCCAGTCCCTAACACGAGGTGGGTGTATGGTAGGTACTGGACAACTCTGAACCAGGTCACCTCTTTTGATGCCTCCAAAAGAGCATCACCAAGAATCTCAGAGGCATCAGTGTCCCCAGAATCAATGTCTTCCTTTATGCCAAATCTGTCCTCGTGGAACCACGGGGACAGACAGAACCAGCACAGAAAGCCTTCCTAGATCCACCGTGGTGAGCTGCCTTTCCCTCTTTCCCGCTCAGAAAAGAACCCTGTTCAGATGTTCAGGTGCCCCTTGTACTATGTGTACCCACTGGAAGGGGCAGCCCCCACATGTCGAAATGATAAAGATTCTCAACTCTTCCCCTGACCCCTATGGGCCTGACAAGCCATCAAATCTGTCTTGTTAATAAAGTGGAGTCTATACTGCCTAACTCTCAGCTCTGTTGTGAATAGTAAAAAATAATGTGACATTGACCCCACAAGGCCTGTTTAACCTTCTTCTAGACCACATGCACAAGCACCATGCACAGGTTCCATGCACCAGTTTTATTGGCTTTTTTAAGTTTCTAGGGGGAAACAAACAAGAGGGGGACCTAGGGAGATGGCTTTGTGGGTGAAAAGCTTGCTGCTCAAGGATGAGGACCTGAGTTTGAACCCCATCATCCACACAGAGGCTGAGAGCACTGGCAAGTGTCTGCAATCCCAGCACCAGGAAAGAAGGGAGATGGAAACGGGGGTTCCTGGAGTTCAGTGGCCAGCCAGCTTAGCCAAAATGATGAGATCCAGGTTCAGCAAGAGACCTTGTCACAGAAAACAAAGTGAGGTGTGGCAGAGGAAGGCATCCCACATTAACCTTGGGCTTTTACACACACGAGTGAGTGTGTGCTCTTACACACACACACACACGCACACTCACACACACACATACACACATGCACATGCGTACACACACATACACACACATGCACACACACACACACACATGCACACACACATGCACACACACACACACACACACACACACACACACACACACACACACACACACGGGTTATGGCATATGAGCCCAGAGCCCATGTATGCCATTTCCCTCTTCTCTACCAGGCTAATGTCGTCCCACAAGCATGTCCACACAACATTGTTACTTCTTTAGTCTAAGGTCTCAGAAAGCTGTGTCCCTTCCTTTCAAAATGTTCCATACACAATTCTCATTCCCTTGGTGAAAATGGTCATGAGATTAAGAAACACATTATCTCCCCAGAGCCTGGCCTGCTGCCTGCTGCATAGCAGGCACACAGAGCAGTGATTGACTCGAGGCCTCAATGAAGAAAAGAATGCGCAAATAGAATGCCATCTAGTCCAGTGGCTTGAACAGAGCAAACATCCCTCAAGTTCTTCCTTCCCCAGCTGAAGAATTCTGCCACTGATCCTTTTTCCTCACAAGCCTCTCTTTCTGAATTTCCCATCAAAGTGTCTGCAGGGACTTCAAGCACAGCTTCCAAGGGTCAACAAAGACTGTGGCCTGGGCTGACCCAGGAGGCGGCGCCTGAGTTATGAAATGTGGAACCGGTAGCTCGGCTTTAATCCGGGTCCTCACCACCCACTCCCAAGCTTGAAGCCCAGGCCACTGAATCTGGAAACGGGTGCGCTTAGACAAGGCCTTTGACTAGGAAACAGGAGGCCCAGCAGTGCAGTCTGGCCCGGCTGCCTCTCGGCTGTGACCTTGGGTGGGTCCCTCACCCCCACCGTAACCCAGACCTTAATTCCATGTCCCTGGAAAGTACAGGCGTGGCTGGGTGGATCTCAAGACGCCTTGCCTTCAGAATTCCTCTGCTCTGATACAAGGGCAGCTAGAGGGTAGGGAACTCACAAGCTGAGAGTCATTTGTGAAGCACATTTAGGAGGCCTCATTTCGGCTCTGTCAATATTCACTCTTCGGAATAGTCACCCAGAAGCAGAACAGAACTGCCATGGCCTGTGTGCCCACGCCGTGACTTTCTCCCTGGAGTCTGACAGCCCACTCCTGTACTGAGTCAGCCACCCACACTCAGGGCCTGAGCCTCTCTGTGCCATCAGGCACCACCGAGGATGTGGGAAACAGTCTAGAGAAAGCTCATCTCCTGCATGCAAGTAGCCCTGACCCCTGCTTCCCAGATCTGCAGCTGGGTCTGTGGCTTCTACACAGGCTGCTTAGAAACCAGCAAGTGGGGCTGGAGAGATGATGGCTCAGCAGTTTATAGTATGTGTTGCCCGTGTAGAGGACCTAGATTCAGTTCCCATCACACACAGTGGCTCACAACCATCTGTAACTCCAATTCCAGAGAATTCCACACCCTCCTCTGACCTTCACAGCCACCAGGCACACAAGTGCCTGCATTGTGGCCAGATATTCACACACATAAAATAAATAAATCTAAAACTTAGGATAATTAATTAAAAATATAGAGAAATCAGCAAAGCTTCTCAGGAAGCCATGACCATCACACCTGGAATAAAACATCAGTAGGACTATCCATACCCATGCTGGGGTGGAAATCAAGACATTCAGTGCAAAGGAAAGCAAGCCTAAGAAAACCAAACAAAAGTCCCTATAGCATTGTGGGTCGTGACCCCTTTGTGGGAAGTAAATGACCCTTTCCCGGGGTCACATACCAGATATCCTGCATATCAGATATTTCCATCACAGTTCATAACAGTAGCAAAATTACACAAATGAAGAAGCAACAAAGATAAGTTTTTCATTGGGGGGGCGGGGTCCCCACAACATGAGGAACTGTATTGAAGGACTGGAGCATTACAAAGGTTGAGAACCACTGCCCTATAGAAATAGCCACACAGAGCCAAGTCCCAAGGTGAGAACACCTAGCATGAGTGGAGGGAACCCTGGTACTCATCTGTCTAACATTTCCCATGGAGGCGAGGACACGCATGCCCAGAGACACATCAGAGACACTTGGGCCAGCATCCCTTATCCCACATCCACCACGAGTCTTTATTGAACGTCTGTCCCTCCTGAGCTAGCCTTCTTCTGCCAGATCACAGCCCTTCTTCTTGTCAAGGAACAACACCAGGCTTCCTTCAAACCAGGGCTGGGCTGGCCCCACCACTGAGATCAACTGTGAAGTCCTTAAAAGTATTTCTCAGGGGGCCAGTGAGATGGATCAGTAGGGAAAGGGTGTGTGGGTAGAGGCTTGCTACCAAGCCTGTCAACCTGAGTTCCCAAGTTCGATCCCACACACAGACATGGTAGAAAGGGAAAATTGATTCCTCTGATCTCCACACATGTATCATGGCATACATGTACCCATGTGTATGTGTGTGTGTTTGTGTGTGTGCAGCACACACACAAACACATACACACATACAAATAAAATAAATTTTTATAAATAAAGTTATTTGGCCCGGGGAGCAATTGTTTCTCAGGATTGTACATGGGTGTTCTGAGGCATTTTTTTCATGGTGGCTCACAACCATCCATAATGAAATCTGATGCCCTCTTCTGGTGCCTTCTGAAGACAGCTACAGTGTACTCATTTATAATTATAAATAAATCTTTAAAAAAAAAAAAAAAAAAAAGAACACTCAGTCCCTAGCTGATGGCTCCACTTTTGGGGGGGCTGTGGAACCATAAGGAGGGGTGTCAGAAGATAGCCTTTGAGGGGGATGCCCACCCCTGACTGCTGCTCTTTCTCTGCTTCCAGTCTTCAGTGATGTGAAAGGCCTTCATCATACACTCCCCATCAATAAGCTGACCCATCACTCCATTCCGGTCACAAGAGACTGAAATCTCTCCTCAACCACCAACCCAAATAAGCCATTGCTCCAAGTGTTGTCTGCCAGCTCACTGTCACGGAGATACAAAAGCATCCAGCTTGGAGAGCAAGTGGACACTGGTTCTACTGAAGGCACTGTTGCCAGGCGAATGTCACCAATACCCAGAAAGAGAAAGCCAGCTATACACCTTCAGTACACAGGATAGCCTCTAGAAGGACCTGCACAGGCTCAAATGCCTGAGTAGCCAAGCGAGAGGTCCTGCTCCCTCTACCCCTCCCAGTCCCTCTGTGTACACTGCACACCAGCCAGGTAGTGTGTGTGCCCCTGGGAAGAGAAGTGGCACAAGGCGTATTTTTGTCAACAAGGTGGCACCATGCTGGCGCCTGGGTACTAACTGTGCCTGAACTGGTGCCCAGTGGCAACAAATTTCCCAGGCAGCATTCAGGCAGTGCCCAGAGTGGCTTCTCATTGTCAGAGGGTGGGGACAGGAAGGCTATATGCCTAGCCACTTGAGAGCAGGTGAGAGAAAAGAGATGTATCCCAAGCCAGCCTCGTCAAACTCCATGTGAAAAGCCATCCACAGACCTAGAGAGCAGGAGCCACACACAGCTAGGTACACTTACCTTCTGGAGGCTTAGTCACCTCCTCTCCCTCATCTTCCTCTGAGGGAGGAGGAGACAGACAGGAGGAGGAGAGGCAGGAAGGAAGGGCAGATGGTAAAGACGAGAGGAAGAGCCAGGACAAGAAAGAGAAAGAGAGAAGTTATCAGGATTACTTCTAGAGAAAGAATTTGCTGAAGAGAAGGAGGCTGGAAGCTGAGATCTACTCTGTATAGAACCTCCTCGCTCAGGAGCCTGGTCCCTCCCAGCCTCTGCAGCCAGGCCTTGTGTGAATCGAGCATCAGGCAATAGCGTGCTGGCTAGTGAGAGAAGGCCTCTGGCCCTTCGTCTCTGTAGTGGCTGGGTGCGTCTGCCCCTGATCATCGGTGGAGCATGTGGAGGCTGTGCCTAAGCCAGTGCCTGCATTGCTCACAAATGCCTATCACTACCCGCTTACCTGGCTGGATCAGTCTTCTGGCAACTAAAGAAAAAAACAAAAGTTGACCCCAAGAGCCCCAGCTCAGCTTTAAAACTAGAGTCGCTCTCTAACTCAGCAGACTCCAAATTGTCATCAAAAGTCCCAGGACCCTCGTCTCCCTCCCCACAGAAAGATACTAGGGGATGAACAGGAAATAGAGGGATGGGCCTGGTTACCATTCACTGTGGACAGTAGCCGTCTCCCTCCCACCATGGTCATCCACCTCATAACTAATACAGGTGGTCTTGGGGTGGTTGGGGGAGCTCCTGGAGCCCAGCTCCTACTCTCAGGGTCAAAGGCTGTTGACCCTGGACATGTGAACACGGGGTGAACGGAGTCCTCGTGGGAGCAGTAGGCACCTTTATAGGAAGAGGAAACTAGGGCTGACAGTAAAACAGTTGGGGCTTGGGGGAAAGGCAGACAGCACAGGTACTGGGAGTGACTCATTTCTCAGGCAAAGCTTTGTGGGCAAACAAGAAAAAAATGCCTATGCTCCAGCCTCTGATGTCATGAGAATTCTCAGCGTAGGAGCCACTGGGCTATAGCAAGGGTGAGAGGCTGTCACCAGATAACAGGCAGGTCTCTCTACCCACCTGTGTGCGCACACACACACATAAGTGCTGGGACACGGGACATGGGGGTCAGGCTTCAAGCAGGGCTGACCAACTCCAACAAAGCTGGAAGCAGGTCTCAAAATCCTAAAGCCCAGAAGGTAGTGGTAGGCAGGAAGAACACCCCAATGCCCACAGAGCGGGGGCGGGGGGCAGGCATCATTCATGGCCTCCTCCTTCCCAGGAAGGTCCCCAAACCTCTGCTCTATGAGGAAGCTACTGAGAACACCTGCCCAGGCTACTGGGTTCTCCTGGCTATTTCCCTCTCTCCCTTGCAGCCACTTACCACCTGTAGGGTGCAGCAGGATGTCCGCTGGGTTGTGGGGTTTCAGGCCCAGAGCAGACAGGGGTGTCTTGGCCAGACCTGGAGGAGAGCGTGCTGTGTGGAAAGAAGAAAGGAAGATGCAGGAAGTGAGGTCGCATCATGGTAAGGGTATGTACTGGTGAGGCCTGGGGACCAAGAATCAGCCCCAAAGACCCCTTCCTCCCCCTGCTGAACTGCCTCCCATGACCTTCCCCAACTCCGCATTTCAGCTTGAAAGGGAGAGAGTTCAGAAGTGACACCCTGTCCTGACCCTTCGCCACCTCAGAGAGACCTCTTGTCTCCTCTCTACAGCTACACTCCCTTTACCTCACGAAGACTTATTAAACATAGTAGGCTTCTTCTGGTGTCTTTGACTTTCACTAAGACTAGTATCTTCCCACTTTCTCTTTCCCCAGCATTCTCTACACACACAAGCACATGCACACCCTCCCACACATGCACGCGCATACATACAGTCTGTGTAAACCACACACACCAATGGAAGACAAGGGAACAACGATCTCTACAGGACACATCTCGGAAAGTGGAGCTGAGCATCACAGGCAGGAACTTCACCTCCCCTGAGACTCAGCAGCCCTAGGCCATGTGGTCCATTCAAAATTGCAAGAGAGGCCTTGTTAGAGTGAGGCTTGGTCCTCTGGGAGGAGAACCCAGCACTCCTCTGTCAAGAGCACAGCTTCCGGGGTGAAACGAGGCTCCTCCTGAGTGGCCCATCTGGGTTACAAGTGTCACATATCACACGAGGTCAGAAAGGGCTGCCTAGCTTTTTTCCCATCAGCCAAGGATGTTGAGCCAAGCAACAGGGGCAGTATCGTGCCCAGTCACGAGACAGCTCAGTGACAGCTGCCATGTTTTCTAGCACATCTCTGAGAAGTAAAGAAGTAAGGCCTGGGGCTCATGTCAGGGATCTTGACAGCCAGGAGAAAACACAGCGCCTAAGGACAAGAGTAGCAAGTTGCCTGCATATGCCCAGGACCCAAACTTGGCTCCATGGTCATTATTTTAAGAAACAAACAGCAACAACAAAGTACCACCGTTTGGTGTGATCAGCAGGCATAGCTTATCTGTGTGTGTGCAGGTGAGCGCGCGCGCACACACACACACACACACACACTCACTCACACGTGCACACGCATGCGCCCTAATGGGACATCTCATGGACAGATGAGGCTTGCTTCTATACACCTTTCCTCTATCCCTAGGCACCCCAACGGACAAATGCATGTAGCATACACGTCCATGGCTGAATCAGACAAGGTCTTCCCTTGCTCTCTCCACATCACCTCCCTGTGCTGTACTGCTCACACCATGGTTTGCTCAGAGGCACTTCTCTGTCACTGAGTAATGTCTGTCACCCAAATGGCACACGCCTATAATCCCAGCACTTGGGAGGCAGAGGCAGGTGGATTTCTGAGTTCAAGACCAGCCTGTTCTACAGAGTAAGTTCCAGGACAGCCAGGGCTATACAGAGAAACCCTGTCTGGGGAGGGGGGGTGGGGGGGGGAAGCCTGTTCGAGTGGCATCAGCATGAAAGAATGAGCTGCTGAGAGCAGGGTTTGTGGAAGAAGTCCCCGACCTGGCTCACATCTGCTGCCCAGCAGGTGCAACTGAGGGGCAGTGGATGAAGAAGAAAGGGAAGCGGGGTTGGGGGGG
>JADRCC010160874.1:0-11878 GCA_019843855.1 Hylomyscus alleni | reverse complement strand
GAGACCTCTACAGGAGAAGAGACAAGCTCAGGGATCACACACCAAAAAGACCTGCTCCCTATGCTCTGGCTACACCTTGGGAATGGACTGGGAGCACAGAGAAGCTATGGGATATTTCTAAGGGCATTGGCTACTTGGATTTTTCAATAGTGACATGGATATTGGTTGTATAGTACACACGGCATGTTCATGCTTTGACACATCAGAGGCTTGCTGACCCTCCCAGTGCTGGCCAGTTTCTAGCAACAGGAAAAAATTCACTTGGAAATACTACTTTCCCTGTGCAAACCAATCAACCTATCCATAGTCCAGGTCCCAGATCCCCTGCTTCATAGGCCTGCCATATGCTAGGCTGCTATTCCTCTGTTCTAGGGTCCTAGTGCCAGAAACTAGGAACAATCTGGATAACAAAGAACTCTGGAATCATCGCAGTTAGCAGATCCCGAGCCTCCCTGCCCTTCCTCACCACTTCCTTTCTTTGGAAATCACAGTGTAGCCCAATGCCATGAACTTGCCTTTCCTCCCAGTCCTACCACCAGTGCCAGGCTTCTTACTCAGTGTAATGATCTGTTGTCTCTCCAAGAGTCCAGGTCTTCCTCTGTGACAGTCCATCGTGTGCCTGTACATGATTAAAACAAGCATCAGATGGCCTTAAAACCAGAAAGACACTGGATGCAAAGGGGCAGATATCTAGGATGGTGGAGTGAGGACTTACATAGCTCACACCTTTATAAATGCAGTAAGAACAATGGAGACATTACTGAAATTATCCCCCATCCTTAGTCCTGTCTAATTCATAGAATCTTCAGGCTTAGGATGAGAAGAGTAAGGTTTGTATCTTTTAAATGGGACCTAGTCCCATTTATCTTCTCACTTTGGAACACTAATGGCTTTAAAACCACAAGAGGAGGTAGTCTGACGACTTCTCTCTAATGTGGTCACTGTTCTACTAGCCTCTCTGCTCTTATTCATAAGGCAGTTATGATTTTACCCCAGTGTGTTAAAAAAAATCAGTAGTAGGTTTTTTTTTTTTTCCTTTTTAGCATCACCTCTGTCAGCCGCTGTACAGCAGTTGTTATGAACAAAAGCCTGGCCAGAAATTTAAAAAGCAAATTGAGAGAATACAATTTCCTATGCAGCTTTGAAAATTGAGGTTTGAAAAGTTTCATTTTACTCTGAGGATTCTGGGGGCAATGCACAAGAAGGGAGTATGTGTGTGTCCAAGAAAGACAACTGTCTCTCACCTCTGACTGACCTCAAGGTCCTATACTAGCAGAATATGTATGATAAGGAAAGATTTTTAAATTATTTGTGTGTGTGTGTGTGTGTGTGTGTGTGTGTGTGTGTGTGTATACTACATAGGACTGGATCATACAGGCATATTTTATAAGTTTTCAATATATCTTGGAAGATATCATTAGCACGAGGTAGATGGCTAACTCGATCAAACCACTAAAGAAATTCTCTGCACAACATCTGCTGGGCACTAAACTAATCAGGCAGAGATTTCAATGGCTGCTCATTACAAACAGGAATAAAGACTTTACAGAATTAGTCCAGGAAAGTCTGGGAAGACAAAACAAAAATCTCAGCAAAAGCTAAACCCCAATGGGGATGATAATTTTATTTCTAAAGTTATCATATTATATTATCTAAATTTGAAGTTTTCAGGAAATATACAAGATGCAGAAATAAACCAGAACCCTAGTGCTACACACAGAAATAAAACAATCAAGAGGGTGTTTTGTTCTCGTTGGCTCTGGAGGAGTCCGGATGTCAGCTGGATGAGACACAGACTCTAAATTAGTAAGAGCTCTATCTGCAGAACTAAGAAACACTGTTTACAAACCATTAAGGAAGTGAAGGGCATCTTAATAACTAGAGAAAACCAAAAAAGCTAGCACATATGCATGTGTCCATATAGACAGACACATATATGTGTCCATATAGACACATGCACACATGCTCACACAGAAACTGATAGAGACCTGCACTCTGCACATACAATAAATGGAGTGAAGACCCTCCTGCAAGGGGCTCAACAGTGAATTTTGAACTATCAGAATAAAAAGAACTAGAAAAGTTTCAATTTTGTCCATCGAGATTACACAGCTCAGGGAAAAGAGGAGGAAACATGAAGAGAGCTAGAGAGACCCATGAGATGGTGGTAATGGGTTAGAGTGTGCACAAAGAGGTCCGAGAAGAGATGAGAGGGAAGGGGTGCAGAAAGTCATGATCAGATGTATAGAAGTGAGAATGTGGGGCTAGCAAATCCCTGCTCTTTAAGAACAAGACAATGAGATTGGAGCTACAATGAGAGGGCACAGGTAGTTACTCTAATCCACAGGAAACGCTAAAGAGAGTGGCTGAAGGTTACTAGCTAGTGGGTATAGATAAATGACAATATAAATGTTGAATTTGTTACCCGCCTTCCCTCCTGCGACTCTAAAGAGGATGCACACAATGCTTGCAGACTGGTTGGTTGGCTACAACGTATAAAGATGATTTCTGTGGTGGTTCTCTCACAGATGAAGAAAGGAGAATGGAATGCATTACTACCAGTGACTACACTACACGGGAATTGAGTTAAAATCAAGTAAACTGGGTTACTTTAAGTTAGAATACTAATTTTGTGAGCAACTCCAAAGGAAATTAAAACATACAGAAAAGCATGCAACTAATGTAATATATTATAGGGACAAAAAAGGGTGGTAAAACAGCAGGACTGTAAGTGACTGTTTTAAGTGAAGATAGATTAAGTATGTTAAGTAAAAAAATAGGGACTGGCAGATAGATGGCAAACCATGATCTAAGCTGCTCAATAGATATATTTTATGTGAAATTATCTTATTATTCTTTCTGAGCTGTGGTGTACTACGTAGCTCAGGCTGACTACAAACTTTCAGTCACCCTGTTTTCAACATCTAAGTGCTAGGATTACAAGCCTGTGCCATCATGCTTAGCTCAGAATTTTAAATGCAGCATTATAAGCAGGCAGGATGAATAAGAAAGATTTACCAGAAAAACAGCAATGAAAAGGATGTGAGTGTGTCTCCATCTACACCCAGAGCAAAGAAATTACACTTTAAAAACCGTCACATGAGGCTGGAGAGCTGATTTTTCAGGTAAAGTGCTTGCTAGGCAAGTATGAGGACCCAAGTTCAAATCCCCAGCACCAAATACTGCTGGACACACACATGTAAGTCACGGTCTGCCTGAAACAGAATTGGGATTCCTGGAGCAATCTGACTTCTAGACTACCCAAGCTGGCAGGCTGTGTGTTCCAAACTCACGTTCTCCATGCATATGCATGCATGTGCAGGCATTTGTATACACATGTACTCACACATATTCTAAGACATGCAGACAAGCAAACATACCACACAAGTTCAAAATAGTATACTAAAATTGTTACATGAGAGAAAGCAATTTGTTTCATGATATAATGAAGACACCAGAATATAGGACACAATAAAATATGTTCCCAGTAGAGAATAATAGTAATAATAATAACAATAATAATAATAAATAATTATTATTTATTATTATAATTATAAATTATAAATTATTATTATTGTAAATAATAATTATTATTATTAACAGACATTCATAGTATGTCCCATTCAGCCAAGGCAAAGCATACCTCCTCAAAGTCACAGCAATATTCTCTAGGATAGGTCATACATTAGAGCATGAAACAAGCTCTGACAAATGTAACAATATTGATATAGTACACATTACATTTTCCAATTACTGTGGAATTACAGGCAAAATCAGTAACACAAGGAAATCACAAATATGTGAAAATTACACAATCCTAAATGACCAATGGATCAAAAAAGAAATCATATGGGAAATTAGAAAATATTTTTAGTTGAAAGAGAATTAAATCATAGCATTCAAAACTTATGGCAGGCGGCAGAAACCATGCTTCCAGGGAAATGCAGCTATAAACATACATAATTAAAACAAAATAAGGTCTTAAATCAGTAAGCTAAACATCTACCTTAAGAAACTAGGAAGGAAAGGAGAGCCCTAAATTCAAAGCACATAAAAGGAAGGCTCTAGTAAACAGTAGAGCAGAAGTAAAACAGACTGAGACGTAAAAAGAAAAAGAATTAACTAGCTTGAGTTGAGAGGGCTAGGAAATTGTCAGGGCAATGACAGGATTTGGATAGAAACTGTCTCCCGTGCTCACCTATCTGAACACTTGGTTCCTGACTGGCCCTCCTATGCCCTATTTTGGATAATTGAGGTTCTCAGTGGTTCTCAACCTTGGTAATGCTGTAATACTTTAAGACGCTACTTCACATTGTGGTGACTCCAAACATAAAATCACTTTCTTCCTGTTATGATAATGGATATGAATGATAATGGAAATATGTTATAGGTGAACCCTCCAAAGGGCCGGGGCCCACGAGTTGAGAACAACTGCTTTCGAAGGAGGTTACTAGAAGTGGTCTTCGAGCTTCGATAGTGGAACTCCACTTCCTGTCTGCTTCCTGTTTCCTGGTGACAGATGCATCGTGACCTATTGATTCTTGCTATGAAAACCACCACGGCTTCTTTGCAGTAACAGACTATATCCACTTAAACTGCCAGCCAAAAGAAGCTGTTCTTCCTTACAGCTACTTCTTGTCGAATGTGTGGTTACAACAACGAGCAAAGTAATTAGTCTATACACAGTTGTGGGTGTGTCTGTGTGAGTGTTTCCAGATAAGGTGTCAAGAGCTGAGGGGCAAGAGTCACCTTGAATGTGGGAAGTGGTGTCCGTCAGGCAGGGTTCCCAACCTACCAAATGTGAAAGAGGAGCTTACATGCAGAAGCCCAAGGACTTAGACTGCACATCCTTCAGTCTTGGAATAGACTCACAGCACTCCGTTTCCAGGGATTCCATTGCACAGGGTTAATGCTTAAAGTCCGCATTATGTCTACTATTTATACAGAGCTAGTGTTTCTCACATGTGAGATCATAACTGCTCCGTTTATCTATCTATCTATCTTTCTGTCTGTCTGTCGGTCTGTCTATCTTTTTGGACAGGGTCTTGCAATGAAGCCCAAGATGACCTCAAACTTATGATCACCCTGCATCATTTGGATAAATGTTGGGATATAGCATGTGCAGCCATGCTCAGCTACTACTTCATTTTTTTTAATAAATGTAAAGTAGGAGTAATTATCATAAGAAGACACTTTAACAGAACATCTATTCATATCATTTGCAGATATGCAATGTGTTGGTCAGATTTCTATCACCAATGCATAAATATAAAGGAGGAAGGGGGCTTTTATTGGCTTATGTCTTTAGAAGTGTCAGAGAATGTTGGATTGCTTCTATTGCTTGTCTTGGGGTGGTCATGAAGGGCCCAGGAACCCAATATCTACTCCACAGCATGGTTTCCTTATACTAGGTCACATCTCTTACCTCTTAGACTGGGTAAAATGGCAGTTCGATGTGACAGTAACAAGGGGAGCTGTTGGTGGCCAGATGCCCCTTTGTGCTTAGACGCCCCTGGCACCACAGTTAGGATCCTCCTACTATACCAGAACCTGGGACAAACTATTCACTTTCCCTTGCTTTTTTTTTCTTTACTAAATAAACTTCTGTTTAAACTATGTCTCAGCTGAATTCTTACCTTTGAGAATGTTAAAGACAGAGATTTGATGTACCACCTCAGCTGTACATGATTCTGAATCAATCATTCAACACATGAAACTTTTGTGCTTAAACACACAAAACTCATGCAAAAAAATATAATTTTTATCTGTTAGCCAATTTCTATTTCTGTCTACTTTTAGCAAGGATGAATCTCAGCCTGTCTGTGGCTTTTCACCTTCTCTAGGTTTTCATCTAAAAGTCCCCAGGAGATGGCATGAATTCTCTCTTCTATCTGCCTAGTTTTCAGTTCTTGATCTGTGCAGGAATGCCAACCATGCACTCTTATGAAGTCTGACTCTTTGGGAATTTGGGGCAAGCTGCTTGTACTCCTCTTAGGTTTTAGTAGCCTCTTGTAGTCTAGAGTCTTTCAATAAATCTGTGCAGTACTGAGGGGAAATGATATTTCTGCTAGCGGCTGGACCACTGGGAGTTTGTCCTGGACTGCCAGTTCACTGGCCATGGAGATACTCTGAGACCTGTCATTCCCACTCCCAGCATTCTGGGAGACATGGGCCCCCTATCGAGTCAGAACCCCAAATCTCATTTCATTGTGTGAATGAAGTATAATTTATTTAACCATTCTCTTTTAGATATTTAGACGGCATTAATCTTTTACTGTCAAATGTTACGCCGTCTGGAAGTTCTTTGTAATGAAAGCTTAAACCATTTCCATTATTATTTCTTTAAGAGAATTCTTAGAAGGGCAATTTATGTGTCAAAGAACATGCATATTTTAAGGCTTCCCTATATGCTGCCAAATCACCCTGCTGAAATGTAACAATTCCCCTCACCAGCCGTGCTAAGAATTCTCGCTTCCTTAAAGCGTATACCATTTAGCAATAGATTAGTCACCTAGGTCACACCCCTGCTATGTGTTTACATAGACTTTCTGTACCATTCATGACTCCGTAATAAAAACATACTCTGTTAATATGTGGGTTGAACTGATTTTATTCGAATACCACATTATGGTTGAACTGTATGGCCAGCAGTGTGTACTGCTTGGTAAAATTTCATCAAAGTTAGTGATCAGTTTTGGTTTTTTGTTTATACAATCTATACTAAGTGCCAATTTTAAAAAAACTTAGTTAGGAATAATGCATATTGTCTGGTAGGGGAATGGCCCTTTAGTGAAAGTCACACTCTGACCGCCTGGTTCTGTGATTATATTATATCAAGGGGCTAAAAAGATCTTTGCAGCAGTGATGAAGATTAGAGGCCTTGATTATGGGTTAAGACAGGGCTGGATCCTAAGTCATTTGTCAAGTGGGAAGGTGACAAGATTGTGCGTATGGGGGGACCAGGATTCTGCTGTGAGTTCCACAGGCAAAAACTAGCACACTGAGAGCCAGAGCTCACACTGGCAGCATGAAGGGAAGTGACCTCCATCATGTCAAAAGCTTGATGGGATTCCAAAAGCTTCTTTCTAAGCTCCACTGTCGAGCCCATGTCCTGACACCTTGAAGGCCGCACGTGCTTGTGAATGTCACCGACAGGGCATGTGTGCTCTTTCAGGGACTAACTTCGTTGCACTAGGTACTGCAGTGGTAGGACAAACAAGTGACATAAAATGCAAGTATTGACTGAGCAGATGACTCCAAAGTAATCTTTTTGAGTGGGAAGTATCATCTACTGTCTCCTAAAGACTCATGGAACCCTAAGCTCATTTGGGTCCAAATCTCTCTTCGATATTTTGTCCCAGAATGAGTGTACTCCTTCTGTAGCTTCCAGAGTGAGACGATCATGTGATGTGTCCACTGTCTCTGCTCTGTTGCTCATCAGTTGCAGTGCTTAGTGTCTGCTCCATATCTGGAAGCATTTCCTGGTGAGCACATGAACCAGTACTTGACTTACCCAGTGGATTCAGAAGCTTGCACCTGAATACACTCATTTTGCTCACCAGAAGCTCTCGAACCTCTTTCTCTAAGGATTGTTTTCTCCCAGGCTCTAAAGCATCAGTTCTCAACCTGTGCACCGTGACCCCTTTGGGAGATGTCAAACAACCCTTTCACAGGGGTTTCCTAAGACAACAGAAAAACACAGGTATCTACATTCTGATTCATAGATGTAGCAAAATCACAGTTATGAAGTCACAACAAAAATAATTTTATGGTTGCGGGTCACCACAATATGAGGGACTATGTTAAAGGGTTGCAGCATTAGGAAGTTTGGGAACCACTGCTCTAAATCTATTACAACAGAAATATATGGAATTAAAAACAGATTTGTGTTCTAGAAGTTTACTTCTAAGCTTGTAGTTTGCTATTCAAAACACATTTCCACTTAGAAACAACAGGAAAAAATAATCGTGACTCTCACTACAATAGCCCAGAAACCCTACTTAATTTAAAGTTAATTCAAACTAATCTTAAAATAATTTAACTGTATTTAAGTATCATTTTATTTTACCCAGGGGAAGACAGATTCAGCTGTCAAGTTACTAATGGAAGCTTAACAACTTGCCTAGAAAACTTGGCCCCTTGGCAGTGGCATTCAGGATCAGAGATCCTGCGGCACAACAGAGCACACATTCCTGTGTTTAAAGAATCTTTTGTGTGCGCTCAGCCACTTCTCTTAGTTTGCTTTGGTTCTCTGCCTCAGGAGCTCCAGTTGTCCCCACATTGGGTCATTCTGTTCTCTCTTGCTTGTTTCTAACTCCTTTTATTACATCAGGGTTCTATAATTGTCTTTGCTACTTCCTGGCATCTGTACACCCATCATCTTCAATATGTAACTGCCTAAAAAGTCTAAGGGAGGAAGAATTGGCACTCAGCTAAACAGAGAAGTCGGAACAGCTCCAGACCCCAAGTGTGCATGTGACATCATTTAAAGGTGGTGCCTCAGAGTCAGAAGTGACCCATCTTTACCACACATGATCTGTCTAGAAGAAACCACATGTGCTACGCTTGCTTTCCCTTTGTATCTAAATCTTGTATAACTGGACTGAAGATATGGCTTAGTAGTTAAGCACCTAGGTTCAATTCTCAGAGCCCACAGCCACAGCCACACGGAACTCTAGCTCCAGGGCATTTGGCACGCTCTTCCATACTCTGTGGAAAGTGTACTCACATATTCAAACCCACATACAGAAATATTCATATATAGATAATCTGAAGAAAAATAGTAAAATATAAAAAGTCTCCTTTCTATTCGATGGCTTGGGCACACGTGTCTGATTTTCAGGAAGCTTTTCCTAGAAGTCCCATCCTCTCATCATCACCCATGGAAACTCGCTGCTGCTTATGAGTTAGAAACACAAAAATGGGCAATTGCAACTATGAATTTAGAATACTAGCTGCTGAATGACTGAAGTGAGTTGTGATGAAGCAGGGAGAACATGTTAGATGTGATAAAGATGACGAGGGAGGATGCTGGACAGGGTCACAGTAAGGATGGAGAGCGCACAGCCATCTCCTGCTGAAGACTGCAGAAGGTAAACTGTTAAAAGGTAGCTGTGTCGGGGGAGGGAGAATAGGATGGGGGTTTCTGGGGAGGGGGAACTGGGAAGATGATATTTGAAATGTAAATAAAGAAAATATCCAAGTGAGAAAAAGGGTATCTGTGGAGCGGATGGGGTAGGGCTGTCCGTGGAGCCGTGGGGGATGCGGACATCCGAATGCATTCTGAAAGCGACAGGGGGCCATCTAATGCTTTGTTTAAGCAGGTATTTCACAAGATCAAATTAGCAGTGTTATGGGAGATGGACATAGGGGGCTTATTAAGAAGATATTTTGGTCACAGGAGGGTAACAGGTATGAATTTTAAAGATCCACTTTGCCTGGATAGCAGCAACATGAACAAGGCCCACAGCTGTTTTAGCATTGATTTAAATGCCTGGTGCTAGGCCTTGGTCTTATTTCCTTCAGAAATGTACTATAGTCACATCAAGTCAAAGGAGTCCGACTGTGGCTTCTCTGGGGTTTGCGGTCGTCCCACGTTAGGTAGGACAGAGGGAGAAGAAAGGCAGGGGTTGGGCAGCCCTGCTCTGTCCTTCTGCCCTGTGTGGAGGCTGATGACTCTCAAGGTCACATGTCCTGTGTAGATGTATGGTTCTGGACCGTCAGTCAGAGGTTGGGTGGTCATGGTCCCCAGAGAATGCTGCTCGTGAGAAGTCAAGGATGATTGTGAGCAGACTGGGGGGCTCTTCTCTGACCATGGGAAATAGGGGACACTTTCTGCCACTTTACTGAGAGGACACTAGGCAGATGTTTCTGTCTCCTAACATCACCTCATGATCACAGGTTTTGGACACTGTGAGCTTCTACGTTTTGGAGCATTTTGTTATTGTCTGGTTCTGGGAAGGTTCACTGTGAGTGTCTCCTGCATTGCTCTCTGAGGAGAAGAGACTCCAGATAAAATGAATGACTTGGGAAAGCAAAGGCCTGAGTCTGGGTAATCAGGGGGATTAGGACTTTGACACACTTGGTCAGCGCATGACTCTAGCGATCTGACAGCAGAGACCCAGAGAGAAGAAAGAATGGAAAGAAAAAAAAAATAACTGTACTGCCTCAGAGTACATCTGGATCCATTCTGTGTGGCTGTAGCAGAACACTTGAGGCTTGGTAATGGATTTTTAAAAATTAAATGCATTCATTTATTTTGTGTGCTTGTGCATGGGCACTCATGCTCTACTGTGTACATATGAAGGACAGAGAACAAACAGAGGGGCTTAGTTCTCTCCTTTCACTGTGTGAGATGAGCTCAGTCTTGGTGGCAAGTACATTTACCCAGTGAGCCCTCTCTTTGTCCCAAAGCCTGGGTGATTTGCAGAGGGATCACAGTTGTGGAGGCTATGACGTCTGAAGGGGAGGGGCTGTCATCTTGTCAGTGGCCTCTCTCTCTCTCTCTCTCTCTCTCTCTCTCTCTCTCTCTCTCTCTCTCTCTCTCTCTCTCCCCCCATGTGTGTGTGTGTGTGTGTGTGTGTTTGTGTGTGTGTGTGCGTGTGTGTAAGCAAAAGGGCAAAAACTGTATCTGTGAGAGTGGGGAAAGGTTAGCTCACATCTCTTGTAACAAACACCTTCCGTGACAATGTACTCACACCCGTAATAATAATGGGATTAATGCATTCTTGAGGACAAAGCACCATAGCCCAATCGCCTCTCAAAGATCCCTCCTCTCAATACTGTATTGTTTGGGGGTGGAATTTCCAACATCTGAGCTCTGTGAGACATACTCACCCCTTAGCAGACTATCTCTGTATGTTGTGGATAGAGCTCTAAATGAAGGTTTTTAATATTTTGAGTCTGAATGGATACCAGACAAAGCGCATTGCAAAGACAATCCAAAAACAAAACAAAACAAAACAAAACAAAACAAAAACTTGCCTGCCTTGTGCTGGCCAATGGCTTGACCTGCTTGCCCTTGAAAGACAGCAGACATGTTGAATAAATGCCACACGTGGAAAGCATGTTCTACTGAGGCATTGTCTAGAGGATAAATTCTCAACCTGCTAAGCGTGGTTTGGAAAAGAGACTAGCCATTACTCAGTTACCCTGGGTCTTCTGTCCAACAGGATGCCTGGATGTAACCACTGGGAACAGAGGGAGCCGTTGTTGGCCTTTGGCAGTCATATGAAGACATTATCCAGTGAATACAGAATAAGAGCAATATATTAGTGATTGTGGAATAAGACAACTTTCTCTTCTTGTCCTTAGATTATTTCTAAGCTATTCTGTAGAATTATGATGATTTCTTTCACCTACATACTAAGAGGATGCACTGACAAATTTTACTACACTATTATGTCCCATATTCTTTATCTGTCACCCTAAACCTCTATCATTTCCTTGTGACAGTTTGCAATTTCTTAAATTACTACGAATCTTCTGCTACTTACGATTTAAATTGACGACTTCCCTTTCAGGGGCGCGCGCTAGGCCCCTTGGTGAGGCTTGGAAAGCGCCCTCCAATTGCTTGCAATATGCTTGTGAATCATCTCTCCAGTGGCTTATTTCCTGGGATGCTTTCCACAGATGGCTAAGCTCGCCCATTTGAGGTTGATTTCTGTTAGCTCTAAGTACAGTAGCATCTGCCTGTCTTCATTTTCGGTTATACGTGTTGTTGCTGTTTTTTCTCCAGCCTTCCTTTCTCAATTTTCTCATATTTCTGGCATTTTTCAGAATTCAGGATGAAGGCGTTAGGGTAGGTGGTGCTACCTTCATTTGACAATATATTAGGATGTGTGTGTGTGTGTGTGTGTGTGTGTGTGTGTGTGTGTGT
>JADRCC010160866.1:0-12877 GCA_019843855.1 Hylomyscus alleni | reverse complement strand
CAAAGTACAACCCACAAACCTCAAGAAACTCAAGAAAAAGGAAGATATTTCATTCCTTCTTGAAAGGGGGGAACAGAATACCCATGCAAGGAGTTGCAGAGACTAACTATGGGGCATCTCTATTTTTAAGTAAGGAAAGTTTTCTTCTCTAATTTTGGTGAAGCAATTTACTGGCCCTTTAAGTTGGAAGTCTTCACTCTTTTCTATACCTATTATCCTTAGGTTTGATCTTCTCAGTGTATCCTGGATTTCCTGGATGTTTTGGGATAGGAACTTTTTGCATAAGGTGTTTTCTTTGACTGTTGTGTCAATGTTTTCTATGTTATCTTCTGCACCTGAGATTCTCTCTTCTATCTCTTATATTCTGTTGGTGATGCTTGCACCTATGGCTCCTGAGATATTTCCACGGTTTTCTATCTCCAGAGTAGTCTCTCTTTGTGATTTCCTAATTGTTTCTACTTCTATTTTTAGGTCCTGGATGGTTTTGTTCATTTCCTTCACCTGTTTGGTTGTACTTTCCTGTTATTCTTTAAGGGATTTTTTTGTGTTTCCTCTATAAGAGTTTGTACTTGTTTACCTGTGTTCTCCTATATTTCTTTAAGGGAGTTATTTATGTCCTTCTTAAATTTCTCTATCACTATCATGAGATATGATTTTAGATCCAAGTATTGCTTTTCCAGTGTGTTGGGGTATCCAGGACTTGCTGTGGTGGGAGTACTGATGAAACCAAGTAGTCTTGGTTTCTGGTGGTAAGTTTCTTGTGTTTGCCTTTAGTCATCTGTTAATATGTTGTTAGATGTTCTTGCTATCTCTGGCTGGAACTTGTTCCTTCTGTGGGTCTGTAAGCCTGTGTCAGCACTTCTGGGAGATCAGCTCTACCTTGGTAGGACTTGTGTCCAGAGGGCTGTGGATCAGCTGTCCCTCCTGGGTGCAGACGGATGAATGAGAGCTGCAGCTTCTGTGGCTTATGCCTTCCAGCTGGTCCCACCTGAGACCCAGGGTCAAAGCACTCCCTGGAGAGAACATCTCTGCTAACATTAAGGGTATGCAGAGGACTGTGGATCCACTGTCCCTTCTGTTTGTAGATGGAGGTAGAAAGCTAGAATAATTTTTAAAAAGAAAATTTAACTCAAGAGAAGTTTCTTTCTTAGTCTAAGACCTGGGAGTTTTTCTCTGTTGCTGTAAGTATTGTCTGTTTGTCTTTCCTATTTTAAATATATGGAGTTGATTGCTTTCCTTTTGTATTGCTGTGATGAGACACCATGGCCAAAGCAACCTACAAAATAAATTATTTAATTTGGTGATTTGCTTGCCGCTTCAGAGGGTGAATCCATAACAATTGTAGTGAAAGAATCATGACAGACAGGTAGGCATGATTTTGAAGCAATATCTAAGAGCCTTAATACTAAGGAAAGAACTACCAATCAGAGAGACAGAGAGAGACAGACAGAGAGCGAGAGCAAGAGAGAGAGTGAGAGGGAAGAGAGAGAGAGAGAGAGAGAGAGAGAGAGAGAGAGAGAGAGAGAGAGAGAGAGAATAATTTGGACCTTTGAAATCTCAAAGTCTGACCCAAGTAGCACACCTCCCTCCTCCAACAAAAAGTCAACTAATTGTTAATCAAGACATTTGAAGTATATGAGCCTATAACTCATATATTTCACATATAGTCCACAGGTGCTGCAAGCACCGCTATTCCTAGATAACCTAATGTAGTCATTTCTGCAAAGGATCATGCTGCTCTTGGTGTAACATGATGCACAGATGTCACCCAGCTGCACCTGGCAGCAGGAGCACTTGAGGCAGGTGTTGTGCCAGTAGCTGTCCATGGCATAATGTGGAAAGCAGTCTGCAATCTTGCCCCCACAGTCCAGTACAATAATTCAAACCAAAGCTAGCCTTTCTCCTCCATATCCATAGCTTGTAGATAATCAGGATTTGGTTTTCACTGATTGCCCTCCATCTAGGCACTGTTATAAGTTGGAGTTGTCAACTGAAAATTGATGTTGGGATATTCATACCATAACTTTTCCAAGAGGATTTTTGTTTGTTTGTTTGTTTTTGTTTTTTTAAAAAGGAGAGATTTTCCTTTGATAGGACACAATGAATTGGTAGTGCTTAAGTGTTAGCTTTCTTGTTTTATCATTGTTGTTTTTACCATTCTGTATTAGACTGAATGAACACAAAAAGATGAGTGGAGTCATGCGGAGACAGAAGCAACCAGATAGGGCCAGAAAGTCAAATGATGATGGCACTTGTATTTCTAAATTCAGCAGAATTCAGAAAGTTGACTTCACACTCAGATTTTCTCTTATCATTGTGTTGAGCTGGATATGACATATCTTTAACACACTGTCAGATAGGGAGTAGCACCCTTATTGCCATGTACCAGAGAGACACACATTTATGATGAATATAATCATGCCTCTTTGGAAGTTCTATTTACTGTGGCCTTGCTTGATATATTTCAAAGTCAGTTCCTTTTAATATTTATATAATTTTTAACTCTCAAAAACAAAACTCAGCTTGGTAGATGGCTGAATAAATAAAACAGTCATGGTGCAAGTATAATCATTAGAACACACAAAAAGCTAGATGTTGGTGAGAACTTGAGTATGGAATCCAGTGTTCTCCCTTTGAGACAGGAAAGAGAAAGAGCAAGTATCTTGGGAAGGTTTCCAGCCAGCTAGCCCACTGTAATCAGTGTTGAACAAGAGACCCTTCCTTTAAGTACATAGAAGTCCAGGGCCAACATTCATGATTGTCCTCTGACCTCCACACAGATCCCTGGCAAGGCATGTACACAGTAGTATTCACATAACCAGGAAACATGCATGCACATGGATATGCATAGCATCATTCACTTTGCAATTTTGTTTCTCAGTTCTATATTGAATGTACCAGATCTAAATCATAAGAAAAACCCAACTGAGTATACAGGGAAAATGAAACTATAGTGTTTCAAAATGAGTACTTCAAGAAATATGCTTTTCATTAGTAGTATAAACCTACTCTGTCATCCTCTATAAGATGCATGGAACAATCAGGATTCTCACTCAGATTTACAGTGCAGCTGTATGCCACATATTTAAAATACAAATGGAAAAACTCCTGTAATTAAACAAACCTGTTCTTTAATAGTCACCTTAGAACCTGTGTCAGCTTACCAGATTGAATGTATCTGAAGGTTTCACCCATTGCTCTGTGATGTCCAGGTTTCCCACATACAGGGTGAGATGGAGTTTAGCTCATTTCTAGGTAGCATTTTAGGGTGAAGTGGATGTGGAAAAATATGTAAGCAAATGCTTAACACATTTAGTCTTTAGAAATAAAGCCTCTGATGTGCTTAAGCTTTGAGCTACAACATTACCAAACAGAAGAAATACTAGCTGTAGAAAGAAATAACCATCAGTGTGCTATGAATGCCATCTTAATGCCAATTTAGAATTGTATAGCTATGGTTATTTTCCATCTGATATTAACATTTCTATATTTTAAAAAGTGCTTTTTTCCCTAGGAGAAATCACCTATTAGTATTGGAAACAATAGTAATAATACTTTAATTCTGACTTACAGGGAAAATAGATTAGGACAGCCTTGGTCTGGGAGGAGACTAAGAAATAATAGTACTGACATATCAAATGGAGGCCCTAGGTTCAGTCTCCATCTAGGAAAGCATCCTGTTGCAGTTGTTATGAGTTTGTGTTTTCTTTGTCTTTGGAAACTTCAAGCCACAGGATTTCTAGGATTTGTTTGTTTGTTTGTTTCTTATGAGAGGACCAAGGAAAATAAAGGTTTTGAAATACCTTAGGTGATGAATATCCAATGGTACTTCCTAAGGCATCTCCAGGAAGAGATGGCTTTGTTGAAATGATTGATTTGCCTAAATATGTTTTTCTTTCTCCTTTTGTAAAATGTTACTCTCTCTCTTTCTCTCTTTCTCTCTCTGTGTATGTGTGTGTTTGTCTTTGTGTATGTTTCTCTATATCATATACACACACAAAAAACAACTAGTAAAATATGTGTGTTGAATATGCCTAAAACTTATTGTTTTGACAGCAAAGTCTTTAAAAGTGGAAAATATGTGAGAGTGAAAGTTGACAGTCTAAAATTGATCAGATTCATATCTCAGAGTTGACTACACAGAATTTGAAAGAATCAATAGTTGGTATGTTGAAAATCTGAAAATTAATTGATAAAGATGAATACTGAATGTGACCAAATACAAAGATATATATGAACTTGTGAATAGACTCCAGAAGTGTAAAAATATAAAGCATCAAACTTTAAAAAGAAATCTATAACCAGACACATAAAATTGCACATCAACAATATATCCTCCCACTAAGTTTCTTATCCTTAAGGACAAAAGATCAAAGCAGCTATGTGTTCTGGGCATGTGTTATGTTGCAATTTTCAAAAGTAGAACAAACTGAGGAGATTTCAAGTACAAAGAGACAACAGAAAAGGGTTGTGCTCATGGCTACTTCTGCATTTCAAAGAATGGCAGTGACTGGGAAGCACATCTGTGATGTTCTCAATGTGATCCTTCCTCATATAAACAGTTTCTAGCCCCGATGATAACATCATGGATGCAGAGCTCAGAGAAGTGTGCATTGGAAGTAGTCATGAACCAGTGCTCTTGACATTACAGCCACTCAGAATGCACTTGTGCTTTCTCTCCCTCTCTCTCCCCTTTCCCTCTACCTTGCCCTCTTATCTCTCCCATTCCCAGTCTCTATTCCTATCCTTCTGTCCCTTCCCTTTCTCACCATCTGACATATAATATCCTTTGGCTATTTTCTGAAGCACAAAATGATCTTCTTAGAGTCAAGATGAAATAAATACATTCCTTCAGATAAAATTTTATAATTCAGAGACTTTAAGACAGAAAAATAATATATCAAAATGCTTTGGCTCAGAAAAGAGATATTACATTTTATGCAAAGGAGAAAGATCTAAGATACGGAGGAAAGGAAGTAAAAACTCACCAAGGCCACAGTAGTGAACCAGGGCAAACAGCTTCAGAAATAGGAGTTCTATTGTTATGAGTATTATTATTATTAGGCTTGGAGCAGGGTGAGAAGTAGGCCCATCATGAAACCATTTATATTGATGGATTCATTTGACTTTCACTTGGAAATCTTAAATTGACATTTTCTTGACTTATTGTACACTCACATTATGTTCTAGAGATGCTATATTCTTTATAAATCTAGAAGACTAGAGAAAAAGTTGGTCATTTCTTGTCCTACCAAAGCTGTTACACTGCACAACTCATTTTCTACATTAGTAGGTTAACCAAAGCATTCTCATGATTTTCTGAGAAAGACCCTCAGATTTTCTGAGAAGTTATTCCAAAAGCTGATATTAAGACTGAAAATTAAGTGCATTCCTGCTTAAGGTATCCAAAATTGTCAATATTTTGTAAACTGTACTATATCCAGCAGAACCAGAGAATATGGGTATTTTAAAAAAGTAGGAAATAATATGCCAGTCAGAAGTCCAAATGTACAAATAATTTTAAAATCTACGAGAGACCTACAATTTGTTAACTTCTAAAGCATAGTTACTCAGAAATTACAGATAATAAAATCTTTGAGCCATGGAGATGGCTACTTGAAGATTTGACTTTGCATCCTCATATAAATCCAGAGGTAGTAATACAGGTGTTTTTACAGCATGGTGTACAAAGTAGAGAACAACAGATCCTATCCCAAACTAAGTAGAATAACAAAAAGCCAAAGTTGTTGATCTCTAAAAGCATACAATGCCATCTACTTGTCCAAGGTCATACATGTGAATGTGTACACACACAAAACACTATAAATATGTACACATGAGCAATAAGTAAAATAAAACTCAACTGTGTTTTATACAAGGTCATAAGGAGGGTTTAAAAATTAAAAAAATATATTAAAAGGAAAGGATAACAAAAATCATATAAACATGACCAATGTAAAGAACTATTGTCTACATTAGTTGTATCCAAAATATATTTAGTAACTCAGAGGCATTGTTAAAGATCAGATGTCATTGAATATATCTAATTCTTCAGCAAGATATCAAAAGTTCAGTGTTGTACAGGCAATACATGTTCACAAAAAGGAAGTGAAAATTCACAAAGCCTGCATGAAAACAAGAAGATTCACACTTGTAATGGAGCTTTCAATTCTTCAGCTCACCTTCTTATTTCATTCCCTTAGGTTAAAACTAAGAAGATGTAAGTAAAAAACTGACTATCTAAAAAGTAATAATAATTATAAAACTTAAATTAAAATGGTACTTTGCTTTATTGCTTGATTACCTTTCTCCATGGATTAATAACTATTCACCAACAAAATACTTACTGCAAAAAACTAACCATTAATCATGAACTAACCAATTAGTAAAGCAGATGTGAATGGCACTTTGCATCATTGCCATGTGTATGTCTTAGTATACCCTGTTTCAAAGTCTATATCAGTACTAAAGATGGGAGTGAAGTCTTCAGATGTGAATCACTGAACACACAAACAGGGATGAAAAGTTCATTAAGTTTAACAACATTCAGTGAAAAGTATAGAAAAGAAAAACAGACCTGTGACTTTGCCTAGGACAAGTGACCTTAGTGTCCGGAACTCGACTTCTGGGGAGAAACTATAACTGAAGAGCTGCTGGTCCATCTGTAGGAATCCAAAAGAAATTCATAACTCAGGATTTGAGAAAGCATAAAGCAATCCGAAACCACTCTGTAAACCACTTACAGTCCCACATAAGATAGGCTGCTCTCCGGAATTCTCTCTCAGGAGAGATTCAAAATGACCTAGCACTTGTGCAATGATACACATAAAGTACTTTTTCTTTCCTCCTTATTAAAAAGGATCTTTCAAGAGTTTCCTTTTCCTTAGAAACCCTACAGGGCTATTGTCTTGTTTTTATCTCCCCACTGGGAATTGTTCACAGAATTCTTCTCTGAAAATAAGTATGCAGAGAAGTCCTTGGGTACCTGCTCTGGGACAATGAAATGGGATCAAGCTACCCTGCCCATTCACGTTGCTTCCTCCCCTCTTGCTCTTACAGCCACCAACATTTCTTTCCCTCCATATCCCTGACCTTTCAGGTGTGGGCTGTAGAATTTCCTACTCATAAAACATAATTTAAAAGATACTGGAGATGAGAGTGCACACATTACTGCCATTGACAAGGATGGCTGATCACCTCACACTGGAGAGCTGAACAGAAGTCACTGCTGGATTTTCCAGGCCTTGGTTTCTAGGGTGCTTCTTTGGTAATCACCTCTGGCTTCATATACTGCTGATTCTAGTTTGCCACCCTCCTCTTTATCCTTCCTGGATTGCCTTACCAATATATCTCCATTTTTCTCAATCTAGTCAGATCCAGTTGTTTCTTTCAATCTCTATCATTTGAGAAAGCGTGTGCATGTGTATATTATTTAAACATCAGAAAACAAACCCAGGTGTCATTTCTGAGGTGCCTTCCACTCATTGTCTGAAGAGGGGTTTTTGTTTGGCCTAGAACTTGATAAAATAAGCTAGGCTACCTGGCCAACAGTTTCCTAGGAAAGAGCATGCCTCTCCCTCCTCTCATATCATCACAGGTATTACAAGTGTATGGTTGTCATTACTCCTAGATTGTTTTAAGGCTTCTGGGGATCAGAACTCAGATTCATATCCTCATGCTGGCAAGGCAAATGCTTCCTTAACTAAGCCCTACCCCTGCTTTCCAATCTCCACTCAGAACTTCCAAATGATACTATTTTCATCATTTTATGGTACAAAAGCAAAGGAAGGTGTAAAGAAAGAAAGAGATACAGCCATAGGATGAGATGAACATGCTCTACCTGGGAAAAATCAAAGAGATCAGGACTAATACCTAACTTTTTCATCTAGTTCCTCCATCCACAGCTCTCAATCTACACACATCTACTGAGTGTCTCTCTTTAGAAAACTTCTCCTGACCTTGTAGTTTATCTCATAATTTAGTCCAAACTATTACCCATAGTGTATTGGTTTAATGATATTTCATTGTTTTTTGTTTGTTTGTTTGTTTGTTTGTTTGTTCTCTGTATAGCCCTGGCTGTCCTGGTACTCACTCTGTAGACCAGGCTGGCCTCGAACTCAGAAATCTGCCTGCCTCTGCCTCCCAAGTGCCAGAATTAAAGGCTTGCACCACCACTGCCTGGCTCATTGTTTTTTCATTAGACTACAATATTTCCTATCTGATAACCATTGTATAAAACAGGACATAAATGTGTACTTCTGAATGTCACTCTCCTTACAATGCTATGAAATAGATCAACCTAGTGTCATAGGAAAAGAAGTAACAATGATGAATTACTCAACCAAGACACACAGTAGTACATAAACAATTTTGCATAGCTATTTTGTTTCTGGACTCAAGATCCCCGTCTGTGTCCACAAGTAGCCAAATTTGTCTAACTGTCCTTGAAAAGGCAATTTTAAATGCCAAGTTGTAGAGAGAGGGAAATGCAGGAGTGCTGGGGATCTTAGTTGGTGTAGTTATAATCACCTGGTCTTTCTTTCTGACAGGTGTCTAGCATTCCTGAAAGGCTCTATACAGGCTGACCCAGGGCTAAGGATACATGAAGGATACAGCCTTTTGCTGTTGTTGTGTTTGTATGTTTGCTTACATCAAACAACTTTTTCTAGATGAGCAAGAAAGAATATAAGTATGTATTATGAATGTAATATATGTATATATGTTTATATACATATATTTCTATATATACATATATAAGTGTGTGTGTGTGTGTGTGTGTGTGTGTGTGTGTGTGTGTGTGTGTATGTGTGTGTGCTTGGGCTGGAGATATAATGGCCACAAAGACAAACATGCTATCTTCTTGGGTCAACAAACTGACTTGATAAAAACTTAAAGTCATTGCTTTAGTCTTTTCTGCTTTCTTAAGCATTTTGCAAATAACAAGTGACTGCATCCACCACTGGACAGGACTGTAAGGAATTATCTTACATTAATAAATGTGTGAAGATCCAGGTCATTAAGAATGGAGTGAGTAAATATTTGCTCATGCTTCCCCAGAAATATTTCACACAACACTCCAACATTGGGTTCTATAAAAGTAAGATCATTGATGACTGGAGTAGGACATTTTTTCTGTAACATGCTGGGACTAAGGGGAAGAAAAGTGTAATAATTAATCCTGATTGTCAATTACAAGAAATTCTGAATCACCATGGAAATAAACGTTTAATCCTGTCTGTTAGGGTGAGTTTCTAGATTGAATTAATTTTGGTGGAAAGACATACCCCAAATAAGTGCAGCAGTATCCCAAAAGCTAGGGTTCTGGAATAAATAAAATGTAGAAAATGAGCACCAGCATTCATCTCTCTCTGCTTCCTGACAGGAAGTAGAATGTGACCAATTGTCTCATGCTTCTGTGGCAGTGATGGACTGTACTCTGAAACTGCAAGCCAGAATACATTTAAGCTCTTTTTAAAGACGTTTTCACAGCAAATAATAAGGTAATTCACATGGAAGACTCACTTTGGAAATTGGTATATATTGACCTTTCTAAGAAATTTGGCAATATTACATCTAGTAATCTGAATAATTGATGAGAGATGTATTTCTTCTTTTGAGCCAGAAAGACTTTTGTTCGATTGTTTGCTTGCTTGCTTTTGGTGCATTCAGTAATTACTTGGTTTGTACTTCAGACAATTATTTGGTGGATCTGAAAGGTTTAAAAGGCTTGAAGACAGAAGGATTTTGGAGCTATGCTTATGAGAAGTCTATGATATCTCACTCATTGGTAGTAGGGTGGGCCTTAGAAGGCTGGACCATTGAATTCAACCATGGGAGAGACAAAGAGAACAAACACAAGTTCACATGCCAAGATAGGAGGAAATGGGCTAATGAGAATGTGTGTTGCCTTTTTTAAAGGATATGGTCACAGAGAAAGAAAGAGAACAAAGTCATCTTTTGAAAAAGATGGCATTGCATTTGTTGGTAGCAAAGAAAGAGGATAGGTTTTGACATAACAAATTTGGAGGATACAGAGGAATGGATTAAATTTATCTAAGCAAATTGTTAATTTGTTGATTGTTAAACTGACTAACATTCTCACTGATAATCAAAGAGAGTTAGTTTAGACTTTGTCTGGACTTTATTAAGATCTGCCACATTCTTCTGTTGCCTCTTTATATAAAGTCACTAATATTTTACATAAGCCTACCACAATTTTTTTCTCAGGCAATTCTTTCTGTGCACATATAAATCCTTCAGAAACCTTCTCTGTCTTTTCTACCCAGGCAGCTCCTCTCTGTCTACAAGATCCAGTTTGCACTAAGAAGTAAGTAGTAATGTATAGAGGAAACATGTGCCTTCCCAAGGAAGACCTGTGCCCTCTTGTGCTCCTATTCCCACTTCCCCTATAACCCTTCTACAGTTTCTTTTCTTTCCTCTTTGTGTGCATAGTTCTTGTTACTCATTCTGGTTAAGAGCTGATTAAACTTGAGCACAGCTACAATCTCCCATACTTCCTCCTCAGTATTTTCAGATGGAATAGCCCTGATTGGGAGTTCAAGAATTTGCAGTTCTAGCACTTTTCTAGGTGAAAAGAATGTCAGTGGGGAACGAGGGACATGCAAAGGGCTGAACTAGACTCTGGATCTTCTCTGTACTCAAATATGATGCCTCCTGGAGCTCAATTATGTTTAATAGAGAAGCCTTGGCATGTAGGTTGTGTGGAAAGATGAGAAGTGAAATACCTGAATGGAAAGTTCTGGACCATCTCGACTAATCTTCACCTGATGCACTCTTCTATTGGCCAGATTCTCTGTGCTCATGTTGAACACATGACTTTCATCCTTGCTTAGTCGATATCGAACCTGTAAACTTCCTTGAAGGAAAAAAGAGGGATTAGAATTAAGAATAGCAAGAACAACACAGAAAGATGTCATGTAATCAAATTGTTCATACAATGGTTATTTCTGTTCTCTGGGCCTTAGTGTCTTTGCATTAAGTTTTTCTTAACCTATATATTCATCAGAGTTCAAATACAAACTTCTGAATATAGAAAATGATTAAAATGAGTGTGTCTCTCTGTTGTTGTTGTTGTTTTGTGAATGTTTGTGTGCCATTTTACATTAAAATTCTAGTTTAAGGTCAGGACAATGGTGTAGACTTATAATCTTAACACTCTGCAGGCTGAAACAAGAAGGTTAGGTTGGACTCAACAGTGAGACCCTGCCTCAAAAAAGCAACTAGAAAGAAAGAGAAAGGGGAAAGAGAGGGAAGAAAGAAAGGAAGAAAGAGATGAAAGGAAGGGGAAGAGGAGGAGATTGAAAATAAGAGATCCACATTGACAAGCACACCAACTGAGCAATTTTGTAACCAGAATATGAAAACATGAAGATGACATGGTTAGTCTCCTGACATGGTTCTCCTGCAATATTGTTATTCCTTCTGAGCTTGAGAGAGAGAAGCCCTTCCTGTTTTCATCCACTGGGATGTAATGTAATATCTCCGGTTTAAGCGCACTCTGCCAAGGTCACCAATCTTCATGTTTCCTTAGGAAATTCAAATTTTATAAAGAGAGTATTTTTTAAGTACCTGTTCATTAGCTGCAAGATCAGCAAAGCAGTCCACTGGATTTTAACATAATCTCTAAGATGGCATAATGGAAGGAAACTAAAGGGGATTTAGGAGAGTCCAGAAAGGCATATGAAGAAGGACTTTCATTTCTTGCCTTGTTTTGTGTGAGGAGGAGGAAGAAGATTGAGGGGTCCAAGAAGACAAAGCATTACAGCATAAAGAAAGTAGCTACTACAGTATGAGTATTCTTTTTAATTTAAAATCTCCTTTATGAAAACATGACATGGAAGATAGACATCCTTAGGCTTCCTTAGCTCAGGCATGTGTTCATTTCCACTTTCCAGTATGGCTGACTGAGATTGTTGAGCAGAGTGGCCCAGGGGCATAATACATGACTCTACTACTGTGTAACACTACTCAGCACAGTACAGTTGGAATCTTCCCCAGACATCAGGAAATCTCCTTGAGTATACAAGAGAACAACAAATGTTGTGAACAGAGTACAGTGTCATATTATGAGGAACATTAAAGAGAAAAGTACATTTACTCAAATTGGGCAAAGAAGATGGACGGTAAACATCCCTTCACATATTCACGTTTGTTTGACATTCCTCAGCTCACTCGGTTTTTCATTGTTGGCAATCATAGGAAAACAACAGGTGTGTGTTAAAGGCTGATACCCTTAGTCATTGTCCCAGTACTTGAATCCCCTTTTCCTTTCTCTGAATCCTTCCGTGAAAGTCAATATTCACTGGCTTTCTCTTTCCTAGGGTTCTATATCCCCACACTCCTCCCTTAAACCTACTCAATGATAAACACTTTAGGTTTATAGTCCCAGAGGTAGCAGACTGTCACAGGGAATGTACTGTAAATATAATATACTAAAGAATAGGCTAAGTGCCAGGTCAGAATTGGATCGAGAGCAATGCATCATACTGGATTTAACTCCCATGTGGTCTCACTTTTCTTCCTATTGCACATTAGCAGTGCCGTGCATTCAGAGGACACCTCCTTGGTGCAAATATGTTCAGAGATTTGCTACTTACAATATAAAAATTTTAAATAAAATGATTTTTTGAGATGCAGTTATCTCTTCTTTTGCAAATATTTTCCTGAATAAACATTTGTAATAGAATGCACTACAGTCTCCAAAAGTATCCCATAAAGTTTTAGTGAGCCTTTTTAATGTTGAAGCATTCAAATTCTATCTTCTTTTTATTCCATTTGTTAAATAATTTTGAGACAATTCTAGGTTTTATTCTCTCTCTCTCTCTCTCTCTCTCTCTCTCTCTCTCTCTCTCTCTCT
>JADRCC010160862.1:0-11030 GCA_019843855.1 Hylomyscus alleni | reverse complement strand
ATATATATATATATATATATATATATGTATATACATACATATATAGATGACTCTGCCTTTAGTCCCTCTTTCTTATTCTCCAACTTGTATGTGGGGGGTGAAGAAATTTCTTCATGAAAAAAAATCTTGCTTCCATCCCTGTGATTCATCTATTTTCCGGCCATGTATCTGTCTCCCTTTCCCTCTACACATCTTACCAACACCTCTTGCTTCCATCTTGTGTTCTTCTATTTAGTCTCACAACCTATTCTGACTCTTACATCCATTTATATCTATACACACACACACACATGCACACACACATACATATCATACATATTTATATACATCATAAACAACATATATGTATACACATAACACATATACATACTAAAACTGTGGATATGTACAAAATAGAATATGGAAATTTTGTTTGAATTTGGGTCATTTAACTTATTATAATTCTTTCCAGATCCATACATTCTTTGCTATACCATTGGGAGAGGAGAGGGAAAAGACAGGAGTGAGGAAAGTCAATAAGAATTTTTTTTCCTAAAATACCAAGGAAACGTATTACTTCGCATGTAACTACAACCATAAAGGTTATGTAAGTGTATGAAAAAGAAAATAAAAGATTGTTGTTGGTTAAAAATTATTCCTTTTACAGAGTAAAGAGATATAAAGGAAGGAGAATGGAGATAGAAAAGAAGTCAGAGGTAAGAGAAGCAAGAACTGAAAAATTGCTCTCCTACCTAAAATATTCCATTTTTTGTACAGTTTTTCTCCATTCTCTCAAAGATGTACTACCTCTTACTCTACATTTTATCTTCAAAACTCCAGTGGTAGGATTTGTAATCATCATTGAAATCACAGATTACTTAATCTTGTTTTCTGTACTTAGATGTAAATTAATATGGCATTAGATTCACTGTACAATTGAATGTAAGAATACTCTAGCCCAGATCATTTCTTTAAGAGTAATTTTAGTAGTTTGAGCTAATACACGATGTTTGAAAGATAATAAAACTCGTTTTGTCTTCAAATCAATACTGATCCCAGTCATATTTCTAACTGTGAAGGAAAAAAAATAATGAAATCTTTATTTCTCATCATTCTCTCTCTAATTGGAATTCGATTTATTTTCATGACAATGAAGTTATTGATATTGATGCTTATATGTATAAACTAAATTTTAATTCACCATCTTTTGCCTCAGAATTATTAATATATTCTGCTTAGTGCCTGGTTTTCTTTTCACACTTAGCTGCCAGTGAAACACAGGTAGTTTCAGTCAAAATATTGTTTAACCCTATTGTGTTATTTTAACAAGTAACTTCATTTATAATGATTCCTGCATAAATCATTATGTGTCCGTAAGAGCCACTCTAACCTGAGTTAAGATTTCCATCCAGACGGTGTCTTCTCTAGAGGCCCAACCTTGATCTGCTCTTCAGAGCACAAATAAAACACCAACTGCAAGATCTTGGTTGATATTCTCATCAGCTAGAAAGAATTAGGGTGACTGGTAGTAACTTTTCATCTGGCATCCACTCAGTACCCTCCATCAAATTGTCCTGGTCATTGAGAGTAGAGTTACTCTCCACTAGGACACCAATCTCATAGACATAATTCCCTCTATTGCAAAGAAGATACACTAACAATTATTTACAAAATACCTCAAGTAGCAATATACACTACATTAGTCTATAGGATGTTTGCTTTTCTCAGCATCCTTCCACAGGATTGTACAAATTACGTAGTATACAAGTCATCCCCTTGAGTGCATCATGTCCCAGTACTGCATTGCATGAAGAATAGCTAATGGTACATTTCCACTTATCTGGATAATATTAAAACAATAACACGTAAGTTTTCGATGTGTTTCTGTGTTTGACAAGTGAGTGCAAGCTGCACAGCATCTATTGCCACCTTCAATATAGGAAAAACACAAGCAAGGATTGATAGGGAATGACATGAATCACTGTAGCTACAGGTATTCTTCCTATTTCCTACTGTATATTATTAATTCTCCATGTCACTTTAATTATTATGAACCTGACTCTGCATAAGCAAGCCTGGAGATATGTAGTGTAGTTTCTTTTAGTGATTGAATATGAGCCTTAATGCAGAGTCATGAAATGGTTGAGCCAATAAATTCTGAGTTATGTAGCAGCAAGCTAGTACTTAGATAATACGATTCATGCAAAATTCACAAGAGGACTAACATAGCTAAAAGTTAAAACTCAGATCTTGTGTATCATCACAGATAAATATTTTCATTGAAGACATATTTGTAAAGCATCCATAGTAAAATATCTTTTTGTGGCTATTCTTTTCTTTTCTTAAGCAACTAAAGACTTAGAAAATGTTATAATATTGGTTGTGATCTTAGGAAAATAGATCAGTAAATGGGAAAGACAAAAAATGTAAAACAATGATTACAATAGCATTAGTGAAGGAAAATAAACAGAAGTAATATATGAAGTAGTCAAATAAGAAAGATAAGTCAAGACATTAAATATAATTTAAATTTCTTTTCTAACACAAAGTGTTTAGAAAAGAAAGCCAGTGACAGTTTTTATAATAGAAAGAAGGTGATGAGAGTCAAAGAGTCAGCACATAATTGTCGCAGGCTGTCCTCTGCACATCTTGTAGTCAGGGCACATTTTGGACCTAAGACTTTGTGGATTGGCTGGTGTACTTATCCTTCCAATGGAGGAGTCCTTTCTGGCTACAGGAAGTGGCCCTGACAGGAGTCATATCCCCCACTGATAGGAGTCACTCCCTTAGACCCTCTGGGACCTCTCCCCATCCCAGGTCTCTGGTACATCCTTGAGACTGCCCTCATACACACCCCCTAGACAATCTATCTTCTCTTTCCCCTGCTTCTCTACATATGATCCCCTGCCCTGCTCCCTTCTCCATCCCCCTTCCACCCAGTTCCTTCTTTCCCTTGACCCCCGATGTTTATTTGGTTTTGCCTTCTGAGAAAGATTCAACCATCTTCCCTTGTGGTCTCCATGTCATTGATCATGTTATTTGGGTCTGTTGATTACAGCATGGATATCGTAAACATTATGACTAATATTAATTTATAAGTGAGTACATAACATGCATGTCTTTTTGTGTTTGGGTTACCTTACTCAGGATGATATTTTCTAATTCCTCCCATTTGCCTGTAGAACTCATGATGTCCTTGTTTTAAATGGCAATGTAGTATTCTGTTGTGTAGATATACCACATTTTCTGTATCCAACTCTTCAGTTGAGAGACATCTAGGTTGTTTCCAGTTTCTGGCTACTACAAATTAAGCTGCTATGAACATAACTGAGTAAGTGTCCTTGTTGGATGACAAAGCATCTTTTGGATATATACTCAGGAGTGGTATAGCTGGATCTTGAGGTAGAACTACTCTTAATCTTCTGAGAAAGTGCCAAATTGATTTCCATAGTAGTTGTACAAGTTTTCACTCCCACTAGCAGTGCAGGTGTCTTCCCTTTGTTCCACAAACTCGCCAGCATATACCATCCTTTGAATTTTCTATCTTAGCCATTCTGATGGGTGTAAGGTAGAATCTCAGAGTGGTTTGGATTTACATTTCCCTGATGACTTGGGACATTGGACATTTCTTTAAGAGCTTCTAGTCTAATTGAAATTCTTCTGTTGAGAAATCTGTGTTGCGCTCTATACCCTTTTTTAAATTGGGTTATTTGGATTGTCTGTGTCTACCTTCTTGAGTTCTTCATATATTTTAGATATTAGTCTTCTGTCAGATGTCAAATTAGTGACGATCTCTCCCCAATCTGTAGCCTGTCGTTTTGTCCAGATGATGGTATCCTCTGACTTACAGAAGTCTTTCAGTTCCATGATGAGCCTTTTATTATTCTCTTTTTTTTTCTTTTGATTTTTCTAGACAGGGTTTCTCTGTATAGCCCTGACTGTCCTGGAACTGACTCTGTAGACCATGCTGGCCTCAAACTCAGAAATCTGCCTCCCAAGTGCTGGGATTAAAGGTGTGGGCCACCACTGCCCAGCTGGCTTTTATTATTCTTGACCTTAGTGCCTGAGCCATTAGTGTTCTATTCAGAATGTTGTCTCCTGCACTGATGAGGTCAAGGCTGTTACCCACTGTTCTATTAGTTTATGTCTGGTTTTATGTTGATGCCTTTGATTCACTTGGACTTGAGTTTTATGCAACGTGATAAATATGGATCTATTTGTTTTCTTTACATCTAGACATCCAGTTAAAGCAGTACTGTTTGTTGAAAATACTTTGTTTTCCATTGTGTGATTTTTGGCTGCTTTATCAAGAATCAAGTTTCCATAGGTTTGGGGGTTTATTTCTGGGTCTTTGATTAGATTCCATTGATCCACCTGCCTGTTTTGTACACCAACACCATGCAGTTTTATTACTATTGCTCTGTAGTACAGCTTGAAGTCAGGGATGTGATACCTCTAGAAGTTCTGTTATTGTTCAGGATTGGTTTAGCTATCCTAGGTTTCTTGTTTTTCCATATGAAGGTGAGAATTATCCTTTCAAAAATTGTGACAAATTGTGTTGGAATTTTGATGGGGATTTCATTGAAACTGTAGATTGCTTTTGGTAAGATGGTCATTTTCACTATGTTAATACTACTGATTCATGATCAAGGGAGATCTTTCCACCTTCTGATATCTTCCTCAGTTTCTTTCTTCAAAGACTAGAAGTTCTTGTCATACAAGTTTTTACTTATTTGGTTATAGTTACACCAAAGTATTTTATGCTATCTATGACTAGTGTGAGGGTGTTGTTTCCTTAACTTTATTCTAAGCATGTTTATCACTTCTGTAAAGAAGGACTACTATTTCTTTAAGATAATTTTGTATCCAGCCATTTTTGCTGATGGTGTTTATAAGAAGTAGGAATTATCTTGTAGAAATTTTCAGGTCACTTATATATACTATCATATTATCTATAAATAGTTAAATAGTGACTTCTTCCTTTCTAATTTGTACCCTCTTGATCTTCTTTAGTTATCTTAATGCTCTAGCTAGAACTTCAAAAACTGTATTGAAGAGATATTTAGATAGTCGACAGTCTTGTATTATTCCTGATTTTAGTGGAAATACTTTGTTTCTCTGCATTTAATTTGATGTTGGCTATTAGTTTGCTCTATGTTGTCTTTATTATGTTTAGATACGCCTCTTGTATCCCTGTTCTCTTCAAGACTGTTATCATGAAATAGTATTAGACTTTGTCTAATGCTTTTTCGGCTTCTAGTAAAATGATCATATGCTACTTTTCTTTCAGTTTGTTTATAATGTATATTACTTTGATGGATTTTTGTATATTGAACTACTCCTGCATCTGTGGAATGAAGCCTACTTGATCATGGAGGATGATGTCTTTGATGTGTTCTTTGATTTTGTCTGTGAGTAGGAAAAACAGTTTTAAAACACCACAGTTATGCTTTATAAATCAAGATAGGTAGTTGAGAGTCACATGCCTGACATGCTCTTTTTCTCTGAAGAAGAGATCATCTTGGTTAGCAGGGGAGGAGGAATGGGATGAGGAATTGTGGAAGGGCAGACTAGAAGGGGAGTAATGACTGGACTGTGAAAAATAAATGTAATAAAATAAAAAGATAGCCAGAAAAAATAGATTTAGGAAAATGAATAGAATATTTGAGCAGTTCCCTCGAGAAATTTGGAGAGACAGGAAGAAAGCAGGCTGAAGTCAAAGAAAAGGTTGAAGACACTCCAAAAAGGAGAGACTATATTTGTATTCATACGGAAGAGCTAGGCCTTTCCAGAATTATGAATTTCACAAACTCTCTTTCAGGCAAAAAAAAAATAGTCCCATTAGAAATATGCTAACATGAAGGCCTTTGGAGTCTCAGTTACATGATTACTATAACACAGACGGTATGGACTAAAGATGTTAACTGAGCTCTAGCGGACTTCAAAACTGGTCTCCCCATATCTACATTGTACTTCTCCCCATATCAATATTCTATCAAGTTTAATGTGAACTTACTCTTAATTGATAATTTATCATGCACCGTCTCTGAACAGGAAAAACTTCTTACTAAATCAGAAGTATAACCTGTGTTTGCTTCCTCCTGGGGGACCATTTATAAACATGGGAAGCTGTTGTAAAGCCAGCAGGCTGCTATTTCATTGCTTGGTCTATCGGGAGGAACACAGATTATGAAGACACGATTTGGAAACGTGATGGACCAGAATATATACTATTCCTTCCTGCGACAATAGTTCTAGAATGCTTACCTTAGGTCACAAGGTGTCTGTGAAAGGCACGTGAGTTTATTCTGTCTTTGTAATACTTATCGAAAGAAATTGTTTTTTCTACACAAACATGCAAATAAAATAAAGGTGAGGAGCAGGTGATAGTATCAGGACAGGTTGGGTCCACTAAAAATTAAAATAAAATAACCCTCGATTCTGTTGGCTATGTAGCAGAGATTAAGTTGAGCCTTCTGTGAGAATGAGCTAGCCTGTGAGACACTAGGAACTGGACATCTACAAAGATCAAGAGAATGATGACACCTTCCAGGACAAAGAGATAAGAGCTAAAAGAAAGAGATTTGAAATAGTCGTTTTTAAAATTTGGCCAAATATATGAAGTAAAAGACTACAAATAGTTTTTAAAGAATGTGGTTAAACATATCAACTGAAAAAAATTACTTCTTTTTGTGTGAATTAGTGTCTTTCTATGTGATGTGTGTGCATGTGATCATGCACTTAAAGGAAAACTCCAAGTCTTGTTCATTGGGAGCTCATCACTTTGTTCCTTGAGAATGTCTGCCTTTGACCTGAGGCTTATGATTTAAGCTAGGTCTGTTGTCTAGAAAGGCAGAGGGTCCTCCTGTATGTGTACCCTGTGTTGAAATTTCAAATGTGTGAATACTTAACCACATGACAGCTTACAACTTATCAATAGCTCAGTTCCAGGGGATCTGATGCTCTCTTCTGGTCTCTGCAGGCAAAACACGCATGTGGTAAACAGACATGCAAGCAGACAAATCATCCATAAACCAAATGATTAAAAAAAATGTTTTATTAAAGACATAATTCCTGCTGGTTGTTTACTTCTTATGTTCTCAGCCTCTGATCTTCATGCACAGATGCATTTCAAAAGTAAATCTTTTCTTTTTTATTGATATCTTCTTGGTATGATTGATTTAAATGAAAAGGGCTAATAATCCATCCTGTATTTGAAATAAGCTCTTACCTCTGATTTTTCTTTTCTGGTGCTAAGTGACTGCAGTGGAGAGGATTAAATAGACTGAAGGGTTCTTCATCTGACTTGAAAACAACCAGAAACAGGCTTTTAAGGCATTCTCTTTCCAAATATGTGATTTTGGGTCTGCTCATCTAAAACTCATTTAAAAATACAAATGTTCCGAAATTGATACCTCTTTCATCATTAAAAAGCAGTCTACTTTAACTGGATGTATGAAGATTTTAATGACTGTAGTTCTCTACACAGTGTGGACCCCTTTTATTATGGTCAATGATATAAAAAACTCAAGCACATTTCTAAAACAGTTTGGGAAGAAGTAATTAATCATTGAGAAGAAATGCTTCAAAAGAGAAAGTGACATATTCATATGTAACCATGAAAAACCTAGGATACTTGTCAGGGGATATCTAACAGAATGACATAGTGGTACTTAGGATCAAGAAAGATAAGGTATTTGATATTTGATAAATCTTCACTCTTATTCCTTAGTAATTGCAAAAGAGAATGTAGTAAATTCATACCTATCATATGCGATACGTCACTGTCACACATCAGTTGTAGCAGGTGAACATGTTTATTTGCTAATGAAGCATCTTTGATTTATGTGTTTAACCAGCATGAGGATAGAGTAGATCTGGAATATGCTTCAAAGTTATGTGTAATCATTTAAATCTTCATTAAATATATTTTAGAAACACATTTTAATGTTTTTATTGAAACAGAATTACATCACTTTTCAGCTCCCATTCATCTGTCTTCCCTTCCATGCTATTGCTCAAATTGATGTCATGTTTTCCTTGATTATTGTTGTTACATATATGTATGTATGTGACATACATGCACATATGTTACAAACACACACACCACAAATACACAGAAATATAAACTACTGAGTCTGTTTTTGTTGCTTATGTTTGTATAGCTGATTTTAGGGGTGAACATTCTATATTGTATAACCTCCCTTAGCCAAAAGTCAGCTGAATTGGACCTCGCCTTGCCACAAAGCACCCAACCCACCCAGGGTGAGGCTTCCTGACAAAAACAAGCCCCTTTGTTTTGCCACTTTTTTTTTGTTTGTTTGGTTTGTTTGTTTGTTTGTTTGTTTTGTTTTTCAAGACAGAGTTTCTCTGTGTAGCCCTGGCTGTCCTGGAACTCACTCTGTAGACCAGGCTGTCCTCGAACTCAGAAATCCACCTGCCTCTGCCTCCCAGGTGCTTAGGATTAAAGGCGTGGGTTACCACGTCTGGCTTGTTTTGCCACTTTTCTGCCTCTCTCCAAGTTCCTGATAGGAGCTCTGCCCTGCTAAATTGCTTTCTCTGCCTCCAGACTGAGCGAGCATCAAGATGCTAATTTGGCCACAGGATCCTGGCTGACTTGGGGAAGGGTTTTCCCTGCCTGCTTGATTCACAGATTGATAATACACATTGGACCTTGATCAGAAACCGTGACTCAGTCTCATTTTTTCCCTCACCGTCTGATTCCATTATTTTCCCAGACTCCTTTCCTCTCTTCCAGAGACTCTGTTCTTGTGTAGCGGCTGATGGCTGCAACACCACTGAACATCCCAAGTTCATTTGTGGAAAAGGATAACTCTCCTCTGAGCAGTAATTAGTTGTCTATAGCATTTGTGTAGTGGTGAGACTCTATAAACTTTTCCTCTTCCCTCAAGTCCGTGAATATTTCTGTTGTTCTGGTCTCATCTATGCAACCGTTCCTAAGAGAGACTGTTTCACTATGGACTCCCTGATACTCCGGCTTTTACAATCTTTCCAATTCCTCTTCTAAGATGTTCTCTAACGTAGATGAAGGAGCTGTGATGTAGATGTGTCTGCAGCTGGCAGCCCCAAATTCCTTTGATCTTTGCATTCTATTTGGTTATGTCTTTTCTGTAATGGTCTCCACTCACTCTAAAGAGAAGCATCTTTGATGAGGAATGATAGCTACACTTTATGTAGATAGAAAACCCTATTACTGGCAAGAGAGAGCTACTGTTAAATGGTTGGTCAGATAGTTAAACCTGACTCTTACAACAATATTGATCATGTATGTAGCCTTTAGTTTCCTCTCAGGCATTAAGGCTGGGTCGGTATTGCTGAAGATACTCTACACATAGGTCACAAGATTCTAACAACTAAGGATAATTCCAACTTAAATGTCTCTTACGACCTCTATGGTACTGGAAAGTACTATGCAAGCTGACAAAGGAGGAAAGCAATTAACAGTCCTACTTAGCTACACTACCAAAGAACCATGACAGTAACTACCGTGGCAGAACATGCACAGAAGAACAAGTGCCACCAACATGTCAGTGGTACCAAGAAATATCTCATTAGATTTAAATCTCACTCAGCAGAAGGTAAAACGGCCCTGTGCTGAAGACTTAGCTAGTTGCCATGAGCTAGCAGGCTCATGGATGCTAGGAAAAAAAATCAATTAACACCACTTCACTAGACCAGCATATTTTTCATTTCTAAGTTCCATACTTTCTCCCACATTTGGTTGTTGAGATATATCATATTCATGAGCCTCAACAACTAAAATGAATTGTGTAATATTTTATATACCTCTGATATAGTCAACTAATTATTTTGTCTATTTATTTGTATTTGGACTTTTTCCCCTTTAACTATTATTGTTTGCAATATTATGTAGAACCTAGCTATATCTTTCATGTGAAGCAAGATTGTAAGTTCAAATAGTACGTAATTCATAAAAGATGAAACTTTCCTGAATTTTGAGTGCCTATTATACATCTAATAAGTGCTAAATACATTATATAAATATTTAAGTTCAAAATCAGGTGACATAGTAGGTAAATTGGTGATCTGGTTTACATAAATCTATGGAATCATAGCTAAATTAAATAATATAATGTATGTTTATTGCTATGATGAAGGCAGGCTCTTCTTTGATACCACATTATTGTTTTGCTAAATCATTATTTTCTTTTCTGCTTTTCATCTCCAATATACATAATATAAGAACAGAAAATGCTAGTTATCAATTTCAAGGATTTCTCTTTCAATGTCTATCAGTCGGGAAAAAAATGTTAAAGCATAACACAAAGAACAAACTAGCTTTGTGCTAGTTTGCAACTGTGACAATGGCAAATGACCATAATCTTGGTGTCCTGTGACAATCAGAAATCATCCTCTTACATGAGCAGAGATGACTTACTGGAAGTCAGTCTCACTGATCTACAATCAAGTGTTGGAGGATCCTTATCCCTTCTAGAGACTTTAAAGAGGAATCAATTACTGAAGGGAAATGACTCATTCATCAATCATGTGATAACAGACCTTTACCTGACAAGTCTGTCAGGTGAGGTGATGAAGGTACCTGCCTTAGTTACTTTTTACTGCTCTGATGAAATATCATAACAAAGAAATGTATATGTATGTATGTATGCATGTATATATGGAGGTCACAGAACAACTTGCAGAAGTAGCTGCTGTCCTTCTACCAAATAGGCATGGAGATTGAACTCAGCTCACCAGGCTGAGCCACATACACTTTACAAGAAGAGTCATCTTGTAGGTCTTTGTTTTTTTTACTTTTGATTTTAAGAGACAATCTCCCATTGCTACCCACTGAGTCCTTCAACTTGCTCTGTAGTGCAGGCAGGTTTTGAAACTGTGATCTTCTTTCTTCTGCTTCTGGAGTAGCTGGGGTTACAGGTCTTCCCCAAGAGAACTGACTCATCTCCTAGGCTTTGGGCTCTTCGTTTACCTTCTGCTATCTTCTCCTGTCTGGCATCTGCTTATGCTTCTTTGAGAAGCATATGGAAGTTTAATATACTGATGATGAG
>JADRCC010160861.1:0-10665 GCA_019843855.1 Hylomyscus alleni | reverse complement strand
AACAACTCCTTATGTGGCAGACTGGGGGTGTGGCCACTTGTGGTCTCATCTAGCCCCAGCCAATCAGAATCAATTATGACACATGGCACCATACTACAGCATACAGGGTATATAAGCCTGCTCCCAAAGAGGCTTTGGGCTTGCTTTTGCTTTCTCTCTCTCTCTCCCTCACCCATGTAACAATCCCCCTACATTCAAGGCCTGAGTAAATTACTTAAGGAAGAAACTGGTGTGTTAGTCTTTCCTCCCAGCCGGTCAGGGTCGTTAGGTGAACCACACAACTTTTCAAGACTGGTTTTGAAAGATTTAGATTGATTTAGTCTGGTATGATAATAGTTGATTTTAGATTTTAAAAAAGGAAATTAAGACTATCAGCAATACTAACATTCTAATGTTTGAAAGATGCTTTATGACTTTGAAAGGTACTAAACACAGAATAAAATCTCTAAAAACCCACTTGACCAATGCCAGTTCCTTCTGAGGAAAACAGCTTACTGGATCCTAATGGAAAGAACCATGTCTTAGACAAGTTATGCCAGTAACACATTCTCAGGGGCCATTTTAGCTTCGATCAAACTTCCCACAAGCTGTTGTACTGTCATGTCTATCAGTATAATTTGGTCCTTGTTCTGTTGATAAATTATGAATTTATGTGTAACATTGTGAATTACCAAGATTGCACATAGCTTCTAACCTAATCTAAGAAAGAAACAAAGGAAGAAAGAAACCAAGAAACAAAGAAAGAAACAAAGAAAGAAAAAACTCTTAGAAAAATCATCAAGTAAGTCTAGAACATCTTTACTCAACAAATCCAAACATGTGGACCTGACTTTCAGTATGGCAAAGGAGTCACTGGTCATCTTTGAAATAGAAAGTTCATCAGTCTCTCAGAACTGATCATTTTGTTTAGGAAACACCAAGACAGGTAAGAAAGAAGACTTCCTTCAATATCAAATGCACCTAATGAAGAGAATCAAGTAGGCAATGTCAGAAGTGGTCTGGAACGCTTACATATAGACAACAAGTTGAAAAAGCCAATACCCTACAGAATCCTTACAAACAATGATCTTCCTGCTCATGCAGTCAAATGGGATGGAGGCATGTGTACACAGCAAGAAGCTTCTCATGTTGTTGCTCCAAGACACAGTTTCTGTAACATTGCTTTAACAGGAAACTTGATAAAAACAATGTGCTCATTTTTACAAGGATCTTCTCTGTATTGGCCCATGCTTCCATATAAGGAGCATGGAGAACTTAAAATTTAATGGTCAAAACACTTATACATTTCATTGAATATTGACAAGTTACAAAGGTCTAGTACTGACCCAGCTGGGAACCTGCCATGCCCACTCATCTACTCCAGTGAAATCCACGTGTCAGGCTTGAAGGCTTGACCATGGATCTGAGGCATACAGCTTCAAAAGAAGATAGCCTCCTGGAATTCATTCATTGGTGCTCCCCAACTTGGAGGTGGGCCAGATTTGTCCTTGCGATAGTCGATGGAAGGTCTTGTGTGCTAGATGCCCACCAAGATATGATTTACTGATAGCTAAACAAAATTAGACATTGCTCTCTGACCTTCATCAATGTTCCAACATCTTAGCCAAACCCTGGCTTGGAATTTCATAGGCAATATTACACGTTCAGACTAAATGCCTCTGGCATTTTTAGGAAGATAATGAGGGAGGTCTGGCATTGAAATTTGCTGAATGAGAGTTGATAACCCCAGGGCAAGGTCAACTAAGAATCCTCATTTCAGTCAGTTAGGGCAGACCACATTAGAATTGCAGCTAAGTCACTCCCAGGGATTAGAAGAATGGGACCCCTGGGGGCATATCTCTGCTAGTCCAGAAGATTAGCATAGTGGGTGTTTACTAAGGATGGGCTGAACCTTGAACGGAGTGTGTGCATGGGAGAGGCATGCTTCAAGAGAAGGAGTTCTGCAAGGCATTCAAGCTTCTATCCTCATGTGGTCCATGGTCCCCCCGGGCTCAGCTCGACCCTGCTTGGCCCCAATACTCTGGACCCAGGGGGTGCAGCGCCCATCCAGAAGAGGCTGCTGCTTTAGACCCATTGCTGCCTGATTTTTTCTTGTGTAATGACCTTAAAAGTCTGATGCCATTTTTCAGAATACACACTCAGATACAACCCTCCCTTGTGTCTGAATCTGTGTGTGTCATTTTTTCTTCACTGAATCCTTGTCTGCCTGATTACCAAGACTCCACTTTCTCCTGTGGGTTGAGAGGCCAAGGCTGGCCAGCCTACAGCAGGAACCCATTGATTTACACTGGTGATGTGACTGTAAGATACAAAGGTATAATAATAGCACTATGCTTTTGAGAGTGACTAACCAAGAAACTGAGAATAATTATGCCAGGGAACTGACAGAAAAAACCAAATACTACTGTTTTGCTAAATAAATACAGAGATAAAATATGACTTCTAACAACATTACACTGTGCTCATAGATCATTGCCTTGGTCAGCCATAATCAGAGAAGCTTCTTTCTTCAGTAGATGGCAATAAACAGATCCATAGTCAGACAATGTGTAGATAGTGAGAGATTTTGAAACACTCATTCCCAAGTGGCATGTTTCCAGCAAATCCCTCCTTTCAGGTCTCAAGGAGTCCTCTGGAAGAGGAGGCATGAAGAGTGCTAGAGCCAGAAGGAATAAAAGACACCAAGGAAAAAATGGCTTCTAAAAACAGCTTAACTGGTTTACGTAAGAACTCACAGAGACTGAGGCAACATGCACATAGGTCTATATCAGATGAGTGTCCTAAAGCTGAGAGGGGAAATGGACACATACCCCTTTATCTAAACCTAAAATTATATCAAATGAATAACCCCTTTCAAAAAAAAAATAGTGTTCTCCAAGGGAGTCTAATTGAGAAAACAAATTAGTCTAAAAAGAAAACTTTATGCCATGTTGACAATGGATTATTAACACAAAACAAACTCAACAGTATCTTTGGGGTTCTTTGTCTTATGATGTTGTGCTATGGCATTGATTTTATTTCATTTTATTTTATATTTTACTTTACAGATCTTTTGTCTATATATTATAACTTTCTGCCTTGTGTTTTTAAGGGATTCCTGTATGTTCAAACATGTATGTCTCTTTGTATATACATGGGTTTCTCACACTTTTTCTTTGGATCTTTTCCTTCTGTTTGTTTTATCCTAGTCTTGTTTGTTTTTATTTAATCTTATTATTATTTCGTAGATATCTTTTTGTTTTCTAATGAGAGACAGAAAATGTGTGCATCCAGATGGGAGGAGATGGGGAGGTGAAATCATAATCATATTATATTGTATAAGAAGGTCAATTCATAAGCAAAACAAAACCAATGGTCAAATGAACACTGCATGCACATAAGGTGACATTTTAAAAGTATACAAGTATTACTTAATATTTGTTTTAAAGGCCAGCTAGGATAAACATTTCTTCTCATCTTAATAGAATAACCTAAAATTCTTGGGCATGCCATTTTTATTAAAACCCATAGACATGTTGTAATTTTTAGGCTAAAAAATACAGGAAACATATAAAAAGTAGAGTTACATTTGAACAATAATGTAAAAAAATTTACTTTTACTGTTGTAGTTTGAGTAAGAATGACCTCGTGGGCTCTTAGAGTTCTTAGTAATCAGGGATTATAAATGTTTAAAAGGATTGGAAAGATTAGGGGTGGCCTTGTTGGACACAAAGTGTGTTTTGGTGTGCAGCAGAATTTTTCTGTGTGATGTTTGCTATGCTGTAAGGTTCAGAGTTTCAAGTCCTTTTGTTTTTAACTTTTCTCTTCTGTTTTTCTACAGTTCTTTTAAGAAGTTATTCTGAGATTCTAGTAGAATAAGCATTAGAAATGGAGTGCACTAAGAAAATCTGAAGTCTAGTTTGGCCATCAAATAAAGAAACAATTTCCAAAGTATGCTTACAGTTCTAAAGAGCAGAGCATTCTGTGCTAGAAAGGTTCTAGGGAAAATGTCAGCATTTCACAGCAGACAAAAGTAGAGGGATGTATCCTGCGAAAGATGTTTTACAGTCCCCAACAAATCAGTGAGAGGGACAGGTTTAGCACTGGATTGATTGAGTAACTGGGGCACTTAGGCTTCCTCAGTTAGCTTGATTAGACACTGAACAGTGTGAAGCCCAGAATTGAATGGGCTTGAGTATAGGCTTTAAACATCTCTGTTTATATTGAAAAATTCATTGACAAATGAAGCTTTATCTACATTTTAGCATTTGGTACCCTTTGAGGACACTCCTGGTTTCAGCAATAAGCTGAGATTTCAAAACATCTAAGGAAGGATCCTTTTTATCTGATTCTCATTTCCCTCTAATCTCTGTTGCTGGAAACATGAGGGACCCACAATCTCCTTCTTTTCTTTCTGTTTCTTTACACTGTGGGAACACTGTATAGACTCTGGAAGAAAGTCCCCCAAATCAGAGATGATTCCAAACTGTGTGGCCACAGGATTTTCTCACTGTATTGATAATCTATACACAGCCTTTGGTTATTTTTTTAAACTGTGGTTTTGGTGTGCAGCCCTGGGTGAGCAAATCCAGACATCTTGCCTGTCCTTACAATTCTACCCTTGTTGTTTAGCCTCCAACATCTAGTCTTAGATGGAAACAAGGAAAATAATTGTTTTCTAGTTTGTTGAATATATTTTTATCACAACCTTTAAAATTATGCATGTTAGAGTAGAAACAAAAAGTATTTTAGTGAAAATCAAAAGCATTTTCAATGATAGACACATCAGGATGATACTCAAATGGTTAGAGTGCTCAGTGTTCTAAAATTTTAAGATCACCACTATGCAAACTTGGCTGAGACACATCAATATACAGTGAGGAAGCATTAAAAACTGTTAAAACTACCTACAGGACCACCTTCCCAAGAATGCACCATCTACATTGAGCTGGAACTTCCCACATCAACCATCAATGAAGGAAATATGCCATAGGCTTACCCCAGGCCAATGTGATGGGGGGTATAATTTCCCAAGTGAGTTTCTCTCTTCCAAAATAACTGAATTGTTTCAAGCTGATATAAAACTAGGCAGCATGGAAGAAAAGCTAAAATATAGAATATTGCATTGGTCAATGCAAACCCCAAATCACAGGAGAATGGATTAATAGTATGCTTGCATCTCTGTTGGTTAATTTCCTGCCCCCTTTTTCCTAAATCTGCAAAAGCTTGCTTATTTCCTTTGTTTTTGTTTTCATTGCTATAAAAAAAAAGAATTATGAGAAAGAGGAACATTTCCACTGATGCTTCACAATTTTCATTTTGTTGCTGATTTTATGTTTATTTATATTTCTACCAACTTTTGAAATGACACACCCTTTACTACCTGGAGATTTGAGGAACATGGTCCTCTCTCTTGTGCTGCAGTTACTTTGGCAGAGTGACAGAGTGGGAGCATCTCTGTATTCTTACCTCTTGAGCCTGCTTCTTCTTGTTCTTCTTGTTCTTCTCATTCTTCTTGTTCTTGTTTTGTTCCTCTTCTTCTTCCTCTTTCTCTTCCTCTTCTTCTTCTTTTTCATATAAACTTAAATTTATTTATTTATTATTTTTTTCTTCCATAGGATATTTACTTTAGGTTTTAGAACAGATATGACAAATAAAATTTTTCATAAAACTGCTACATTTTCAGAATTCTACCCATTATTATCAGAATATCATCTGTAAATTCTCTTATTAACATATGGTTTTATTTTCCATATAAAATTGATGAAAACTATCTTACTTTAGGTTGGATATAGGGGCAACATGCCCAGAATTAAAATGCCACCTTAAGTTTTAATTGCCTCATCTATTTATTTACTTCCTATGCACACTGCAGTTTTCCCTTCCTCCTCTCCTCCCAGTCCTTCTCCCTCCTTCTCCTTCCCTATCATCTGCTCCTCCTAGACAGAACTATAGCTACATAATATATGCTGCTGGATGTGGCAAAATTAAGAATTTTCATGGCCCATAGTTATAAAATCCAAAAGGATCATATCTGAATTTTATCACATGACAAGCTTCAAATGGTGAAAATCACTTTGTTTACCTAAATCCTGTTCCTCATTTATGTCGCATATACCTGACCCACAAACAGGGTGATAGGTTTTGATAAGTTGTAAGTAACAATACTAAGATGATCTACCCTGCCTACGTTTAACACAAATGAAGAAGTTGGTGAAAGATTTACATAAATAAAGAGGTGAATACTTACTTTCTATACCGTACATGTAAATTCCATTGAAAGACACTAGTAGAGTTTGTTGGGTGAGAATAAGTAACAAGTCTGTCCAGGGTAAGTTAGTGCTTCCCATATCAATCAATCAAGAACATGTACTCACAGACTTGCCCACATATCAATGTAATAGTCATTTTCTCAGTTGAGGCTCACTTTTCCTCTGTGACACCACATTGTATCCAGTTGATGAAACAAAATAGGACAACAGGAGTGCCTTTCAAGGAACTAGAGAGGAACAGGTAAGAATTACAAATCGGGAGAATTGGGAAGTCCATTGGAGGAAGGAATTAGTTTTACTCCAACAAATTTATATTACACTGATGAGTTTTAAATTAAGACATCTGTGATGGCTTATATAAGCTTAGCCCAGAGAGTGACACTATTTGGAGCTGTGGACTTGTTGAAGTAGATGTGGCCTTGAGAGTGTGGGCTTTAATACTCTTGTCCTAATTGCCTGGAAGACAGTTTTCCACTAGCAGCCTTCAGATAAAGATGTCGATCTCTCCTCTCTGCCTGCATCATGACTGCCTTGATGATGCCATGCTCCTACCCTGATACTCATGGACTGAAGCTCTGAACCTGTAATTCTACTCCAATTAAACTTGTCCCTAGAAAAGTGATTACATTTGAAATGTAAATAAAGAAGATATCCAATAAAAAAGAAAGAAAAAAGGAAAACAAAGAGGAATTTTAAAAAATTGTCCTTTATAAGATTCACCACATTTTTTCTCCAGAGACTTTCTAAGACAGGACCAGCCGGGAGGCACAGGACTCATGAGTTTCAGGGGAGTCACAGGGTGGCAGGGACAGTATCCTCTCAGCCTCTGAGTGACAGTGGTGGATCAGCCACCCTCTCTGCCCCTTCCTTGCAAGTGGAGAGCCTGCCTCCAGGGAGTCCCTTAACCCAGAGACTGAGACCCACAGGAGGAACAAGCTCTAATCAGAGACACCAAGAACATCTAACACAAAATCAACAGATGTCGAAAGGCAAAGGCAAGAATCCTACTAACAGAAACCAAGACTACTTGGCTTCATCAGAACCTAGTACTCCCACCACAGCAAGTCCTGGATATCCCAAAACACCTGAAAAGGAAGATTTGGATCTAAAATCAACCTCACAATGGTGCTAGAGGAACTTAAGAAGGGCATTGTACTGGCTGGTTTTGTGTGTCAACTTGACACAGGCTGGAGTTATCACAGAAGGGAACTTCAATTGGAGAAGTGCCTACATGAGATCCATCTATGGGGCATTTTCACAATTAGTGATCAAGGGGGTAGGGTCCCTTGTGGGTGGTGCCATCCCTGGGCTGGAAGTCTTGTGTTCTATAAGAGAGCAGGCTGAGCAAGCCAGGAGAAGCAAGTCAGCAAGGAACATCTCTCCATGGCCACTACATCAGTTCCTGCTTCCTGACCTGCTTGAGTTCCAGTCCTGACTTCCTCTGGTGATCAACAGCAATGTGGAAGTAAGCAAAATAAACCCTTTCCTCCCCAACTTGCTTCTTGTTCATGATATTTGTGCAGGAATAGAAACCCTGACTAAGACAGGTATGAATAACTCCCTCAAAGAAATACAGGAAAACACAGGTAAGGAGGTACAAGTCCTTAAAGAGGAAACAAAAAAAATACCATAAAAAACTACAGGAGATCAGGAGTAAACAAGTAGAAGCACTTAAAGAGGAAACACAAAAATCCCTTAAGGAATTGCAGGAAAACACAAACAAACAGGTGAAGGAATTGAGCAAAACCATCCAGGACCTAAAAATGGAAATAGAAACAATTAAGAAATCACAAAGAGAGACAACTATGGAGTTAAAAAGCTTAGGAAAGAAGTCAGGAAACATAGATGCAAGCATCACTAACAGAATATAAGAGATAGAAGAGAGAATCTCAGGAGCAGAAGATACCATAGACAACATTGACAGAATAGTCAAAGAAAATGCAAAATGCAAAAAGATCCTGACCCAAAACATCCAGGAAATCCAGGACACAATGAGAAGACCAAACCTAAGGATAATAGGTATAGAAGAGAGTGAAGACCTCCAACTTAAAGGGCCAGTAAATATCTTCAACAAAATTGTAGAAGAAAACTTCCCTAATCTAAAGAAAGAGATGCCCATGAACATACAAGAAGCCTATAGAACTCAAATCGACTAGACCAGAAAAGAAATTCCTAGTGCCATATAATAGTCAAAACAAATGCACAAAACAAAGAAAGAATACTAAAAGCAGTAAGAGGAAAAGGTCAAGTAACATATAAAGGCAGGCCTATCAGAATTACACCAGACTTCTCACCAGAGACTATGAAAGCTAGAAGATCATGGGGACATGTCATACAGAGCCTAAGAGAACACAAATGCCAGCCCAGACTACTATACCCAGCAAAACTCTCAATCACCATAGATGGAGAAACCAAAATATTCCATGACAAAACCAAATTTAACACAAATCTAGCCCTCCAAAGGGTAATAAAAGGAAAAATCCAACACTAGGAGGGGAACTACAATGCTAAAAAAACAAAAATATGATCTTACAACCAAACTAAAAGAAGATAGCCACATGAATGGAATTCTAGCTCTAATTACAAAAATAACAGGAAGCAAGAACTACTTTTCCTTAATATCTATTAATATCAATGGACTAAATTCCCCTATAAAAAGACATAGACTATGAGACTGGGTACATAAACAGGACCCAACATTTTGTTGCATACAGGAAACCCACCTCAGTGACAAAGACAGACACTATCTCAGAATAAAAGGCTGGAAAACAATTCTGCAAGCCAATGGTCCCAAGAAAAAAGCTGGAGTGGCCATTCTAATATTGAATAAAATCAAATTCCACCTCAAAGTGATCAAAAAAGATAAGGAGGGACACTTCATATTCATCAAAGGTATGATCTACCAAGATGAACTCTCAATTCTGAAACTCTATGCTCCAAATCAAAGGGCTTCTAAAATCATAAAAGAAACCTTACTAAACTTCAAAGCACACATTACACCACACACAATAGTAGTGGTAGATTTCAACACCCCACTCTCTGCAGTGGACAGATCATGGAAACAGAAAATAAACTGGGACACAGTGAGACTAACAGAAGTTATGAAACAGATGGATTTAACAGATATCTATAGAACTTTTTATCCTAAAACAAAAGGATATACCTTCTTCTCAGCACCTCATGGTACCTTCTCCAAAATTGACAATATAATTGGTCACAAATCAGGACTCAACAGACACAAGAAGATTGAAATAATTCCTTGTATCTTATCAGACCACCATGGACTAAGGCTGCTACTCAATAACAATATAAAGAATAGAATGCACACATACACATGGAAGCTTAACAACACTCTACCCAATGATAACTTGTTCAAGAAAGAAATAAAGAAAGAAATTAAAGACTTTCTAGAGTTTAATGAAAATGAAGCCACAACATACCCAAACTTATGGGACACAATGAAAGCAGTCCTAAGAGGAAAACTTATAGCCTTAAGTGCCTACAAAAGAAACTAGAGAGCACATACACCAGCAATTTGACAGCACACCTGAAAGTGCTAGAAAAAAAAGAAGCAAATTCACCCAAGAGGAGTCAAAGGCAGGAAATAATCAAACTCAGGGCTGAAATCAACCAAATAGAAACAAAAAGAACTATACAAAGAATCAACCAAACCAGGAGCTGGTTCTTCTAGAAAGTCAAGAAAATAGATAAACCCTTAGACAGACTAACTAGAGGGCACAGAGACAGTATCCTAATTAACAAGAACAGAAATGAAAAGGGAGAAATAACAACAGACACTGAGGAAATCCAAAAAATCATGAGATCCTACTACAAAAGCCTATACTCAACAAAACTGGAAAACCTGGTTGAAATGGACAATTTTCTAGACAGATACCAGGTACCAAAGTTAAACCAAGATCAGATTAATGATCTAAACAGTCCCATATCTGCTAATGAAATAGAAACAGTCATTAATAGTCTCCCAACCAATAAAAGCCCAGGACCAGATGGGTTTAGTGCAGAGTTTTATCAAACCTTCAAAGTAGACCTAATACCAATACTCCTCAAACTATTCCACAGTGTCTAACGGAAGACACTCTACCCAATTCATTCTATGAAGTCACAATTACTCTTATACCTAAATCACACAAAGACCTAACAAAGAAAGAAACTTCAGACCAATTTCCCTTATGAATACCAATGCAAAATACTCAATAAAATTCTTGCAAACCGAATCAAAGAACCCATCAAAACCATCATCCACAATGATCAAGTAGGGATCATCACAGGGATGCAGGGATGGTTCTATATATGGAAAACCATCAACATAATTCACTACATAAACAAACTCAAAGAAAAAATACCATATGATCATCTCATTAGATGCTGAGAAAGCATTTGACAAAATCCAACA
>JADRCC010160857.1:0-12224 GCA_019843855.1 Hylomyscus alleni | reverse complement strand
AAAAAAAAAAAAAGTTATGGTCCACGTCAGACCATCCCCAGATTAAAAATGTCTGTCCTACAGATCCCAACCTGACCTACTTCATACATGTATGGTATTCCTTCTCTATCACATCTTCAATACTTATATCTCTGCCTTAGATGCCCTGATTTAGATATACAAATCAGCTTTCTAGATCTTGAACTTAAACTGTATTTCTTGTTTCTTGTATTTCTTCTGGGTAATATCCATTTTTGGGAACCGAGGTTAGGTTGAACCATAATATAGACACATACAAAATGATTGGAATATATGCTTCTTTCACCAAACAAGATCATTGTCTTAGTTAGGGTTTTACTGCTGTGAACAGACACCATGACCAAGGCAACTCTTATAAGGATAGCATTTAGTTGAGGCTGGCTTACAGGTTCAGAGGTTCAGTCCATTATCATCAAGGTGGGAAATGGCAGCATCCAGGCAGGCATGGTGCAGGAGGAGCTGAGAGTTCTACATCTTCATCTGAAGGCTGCTAGCAGAATACTGGCTTCCAGGCAGCTAGGATGAGGGTCTTAAGCCCATGCCCACAGTGACTCCAAGTACTCTAACAAGGACACACCTCCTAATAGTGTCACCCCATGGGTCAAGCATGTACAAACCATCACAATTATGCATTAAGTCATCAGTTTTGTGGAAGGAAAAGAAGAAAATCCATACAGCATCTTCCTTTGTTTGGCACACAGTGTCACAATTGGACAATTCTTATTGGCTTAACTTGGTGGTCTATATGGAACAGATGTCACAATGTGACCTGGAGATAGGAGACTTTGGAGTACCCAACATTCTATTATTCTCACTGTGTGATATCAGAATAGTGAGCCTAAAACTGCAGTCCAAGGTTTGGAGTGCATTGTTTTAATTTTTTTTTCTAAAAGTTGTCAAATTGTATGATCTTTAATATTTTGCAACAAGAGGGAAATCATATCTACTACACAAAACTCCCTGGGGCTAGTGAGATCATGGATCATAGAGGAGAACTTACTACTGCCACTTTACTAGAACAGAATAACTTCTACGTATATTATAAAGCTTATTCTTATGCCCACAGGTAAGTGTAGCTTTCACCCTGCACCAAAGAAACTTGTCATAGCAAACAGAGATCATTTCAGAAAGCCACAACCAGTAAAAAATGCAGAGATCACCTGACCACAGGGATCAGAACCCCAGCAGATACATCTATAGCATAACTCTGCACCTAGGACTCAGGGAACTTCAGGGAAGATTGGGCTAAGATAGTGTGAGAGCCAGAGAACCAGGAAGTCTGCTGTGAGGTTGTCTCCTAGAAATGACAAAGGTGGAAAGACCTCCCACGTTCATGAATTGGTAAAATTAATCTTGTGAAAATTACCATCCTACCAAAAGTAAGTTGACAGATGCAATGTAATCCCAACTAAAACACCCACAACAATCTTCACCAAAAAATAGAAAGCAAAGGACAACAACGAAAGTGGTCATAGGGAACCAGAAAAGACAAGAACAATACTGAAGGGATTCTCATTCCAGGTTTCCAGCTATATTATAGAGCTCTAATTATAAAACAGGATAGTGTTGGTGCGAAACCAGAAATGTAGATCAGTGGAACAAAATAGAAGATCAAACACGAGTACAAAACATTAGCATAACATCCAGATATTTGATAAATGAGTCAAATACACACGGGGCTGGAAAGACAGAATATTCTACCAGTGGTGCCAGAAAGCCGAATGTTCTCCTCCAAAAGAGTGAGAGTAGACTCATATTTGTCATCCTGTACAAAAGCTAACTGCAAGTGAAACAAAGACCTCAATTTGATGCCTGAAATGCTAAAGCCACCAGAAGATAATAGGCAGTACCCTACGAGATAGAGGTGTAGGGAAGGACTTTCTGAACCGGGCTTCATTTCCCGGGGAGTTAATGCCAATGGTTGACAACTAAAGGACCAAATGAAGTCCTTGACTCTTAAGAAGCTTGTCATTTCCGGGAAACCTTAAAGTAGTTAGTGTGTAGGTGATGGTTTCTTTGACCTTGATCCCAAGAACCTGTATGGTGAAAGGAAAGACCTTGAAACCAAGTGTTGTTACTTTCTGCTTGCACCTTTCTCAGGATCCCTAGTATTGTCTAATGTAAAGCTTCATTCTTTAATATGTTGATTGTAGCTGTTATGAGACTGATTTCATAGTTCATGGAGAGATTATAACTGACAGCTTGAAGAGCGCAGATGTAAAAGTGTGTTAGTACACAAAATACACGAATGGGAGAGCACAGATGTAAACTGGGTGTTAGAACACAAATAGAGAGCAAACAGAAACTAGAAGAAAAACAAAGGGATTTAGCTCAAACTGTAAAACTACATAAGCAAATGGCCTGTGTGCTCTATTTCCTATTTTTAAAAATATTTTGAAAATGCTATTCAGCTCCTAAATTGTAAGATCTATGGGCCCAAAAGAGTATTTCTACCGGTGGACTGGAAACCCTCTGGACCGTAGCGTATTAGTGCAGTTATCTGTAAATTACTCGAGAAAGTTATTTTGAGTTACTAAAGATAGATGCATTTCAGATTCATACACATTGTAGCATAGTCTACTTCAGGCTGAAGAAATCAGAAGATATGACCCATGGTCTAACCCACTGTTACCCTGAAGAAAACATTTCATTTCTATTGGAGTCAGTCCTCTCATTTGAAAAACTACAGAGATTTTTAAGTTCTTGTCTGAAAAAAATCTCTCTCTCTCTTTCTTTCTAGTTCATTGTGTTAAGATTAAGGGAATTTGATAGAGTCTCATCTAATGATCTACAGTATTGACATTAGTGATGACTGGGGTGACTCACCGAGCATGCCTCTTACAAATTTCCAGGAATATAACTATAAGTCATTCATCATTTTCCATTAATTGTTGATTGGGCATGGTTTAGTTTAGTTACTCCAACCAACTTCAAGAAAAGGAGATTATACTGGTCTGAACCTGTACTCCGAGATGTGTCCGTATTCCATGGTAGCTCGAGGCCCATGCTGCTGCCAGGTAACTCAAGGAACAATGTTTGATTTATGTTCACATTTGAAAAAACAAATCTGTTTTCCTAACCACAATTATTCATTTCTTTGAGTTAGTCATTGTAGCCATCCATGCTCCAGAATGAGATGTGACTAAGAGATTTGGTGTTTTCAGCTCACTGCAATCTTGGAAAATTCCTGTGAGATCAAAGAGTGCAAGAGACTCTGCTCCAGCCATGTGGAGCTATTTTCAGATCTCTGAAAGCCTTTTGATCATTCTTGCTTGTCTGTGTGTCTGTGTGTGTATCTGTGTGTATGTCTGTTTCTCTGGGTGTGTCTGTGTGTGCGCTTGTTTGTGTGTATATGTCTATGTGTGTGTCTATGTGTGTGTATGTCTGTGTGTATGTGTGTGTGTCTGTGTGTCTGTGTGTATGTGTGTGGAAATTTTCAAACATAAATGAGATAATGCAATGAACCACATTCACCAATTATTCCACTACAGTTATGGCTGTTGTCCTACCATTCTTGTTTCAGCTGTACCACTCAGTCTTCAAATGCTCCAATTATTAACTTTATGATTTGTAGGGTAAAGTTTATATACATTGAAATATACAAGTCTTAATTATTTTGACAATTGGAGATAAGTGTGTGTTTACACACTTATCACATTTCTTTCTCGTGAGAAAGAGGACTTACTCTGGAACCTCTAAAGGCAAGCTGTTGTTTGTTTTCATCTTACATTATTTTTTACCTATTGTATAACTTAATACGAGTGGAATTTAAAGTGAATATTCTTTAGTATTTGGCTTCTGTCCTCAGCATTCATTCATTGTCTTTCGCCTCTTTGGGGACCCCAACCAGCAGGGTTAAAAGGCAAAAGACCCCAATTCCTTCCTAAGTGGCTTAATCAGGCCTTTATTTATTTTAAGGGAAAAGTTACATTAGGTGAGGGGAAAACAATGTTGCGAGGGGATAATAGGAGAGAGAAAACAGCTTATATCCAGAATGAATGCTAGTTGCCATTAAGTTCCAAGTCTAAGGATTAAACCCATGCCAAGATTATTAAGCAAGTCTGAGTATCCCAAAGCAAAATGCTTCTAAGCAAAAGTGTGCCAAAGCAAGTGTCCCAAGGCAAAAGCCCCGAGGCAAAATGCCTCCAGGCAAAAGTATCCCAAGGCAGGAATGCCTCTAAGCAAAAGTATGGCAAGGCAAGAATGCCTTGAAACTCCTCGGAGTCAGCTGCCTTTTATAGACCTGAATGAGGTAATAAACTGTCAGTTAGCTGAAACTGTTTCCAATTGGTCAAAGGCAAGTGCTGTCAGTTTGAAGGTTCGTTAGTCTGCCGTTAGGATTCTGACTTGAATTAGCTCTCTACAATTCATATTATTCTGTGTGTACTGGTAGGGGGATTCATTCTTTGTACTGCTAAGTGATACTGTTCCATAGCATGTTTATCCCTTCTCTTGATGCACTTAGGTGCTTTTCTGTTTTGTACCCTTGCAAAGAAAGCTGCAGTGAGCCTTCTTGATGAGATCCTTTTGTGAGCTTAAGTTGTCTGAATAAACACCTAAGACTATACTTGCCAATCTGAAGTTAGCTGTGCCTTTAACTGTCACGAAGCTGCCAGTCTTGTCAAGGTGGTTACATCATTTTATATTCCTGTCAGCGACATAATTGAGCTCTAACTATTCCTCATCCTGTCAAAACTTAAGATTATCACTTTTAAATTTTAGCTGTTCAAATGGGCATGGAGTAATATAGTAGGGAGGTCAGTGTTTCAGACACAACTTAGCCTCCCTTTCGACTCCATTTTTCTAGACACAAAACAATAAAATAAACTTAGGATTTAAAGGAAGTGGGTGTTTGAGGGGCTTTGTAAAGTGCGATTCTGGAAACAGTGCAAGCTGTTCTCCAAATTGACAGAAGCTGAGGCACAAGGTACTCAGTGCACCACAGGACATAAATATAGAATTAACAAGGTCAAACTGAGAAATAAAGCACACTGCTTTTAAAGCCCTTTCCTTTTGGGATATTGCTGATCCTTCTTGGAAGTTAGTACACAAATGTAAATCCAGAGAGTTAACTAACTGGCACTGCACTGATTAAGACTTTGGTCATTCTTTGTTTATTTGTTTTTTATTAGATATTTTCTTTATTTACATTTCAAATGATATCTCCTTTCCCGGTTTGCCCTCCGAAAAGAAAAAAAACCAAACAAACCTGTTTCCTCCCCCCTGCCCCTGTTCACCAACCCACCCTCTCCTGCTTCCTGGCCCTGGCATTCCCCTACACTGGAGCATAGAACCTTCACAGGACCAAGAGTCTCTCCTCCCATTGATGACCCACTAGGCCATCCTCTGCTACATAGGCAGCTGGAGCCATGAGTCCCACCAGTGTACTCTTTGGTTGATGGTTTAGTCCCTGGGAGCTCTGAGGGTACTAGTTAGTTCATATTGTTGTTCCTCCTAAGGGGCTGCAAACCCTTTAACTCCTTGGGTTCTTTCTCTAGCTCCTTCATTGGGGACCCTGTGCTCAGTCCAGTGGATGGCTGTAAGCTTCTACTTCTGTATTTGACAGGCACTGGCAGAGCCTCTCAGGAGACAGCTATATCAGGCTCCTGTCAGCCAGCACTTGCTGGCATCCACAGTAGTGTCTGGGTTTGATGATTGAATATGGGAAGGATTCCCAGGTGGAGCATTCTTTGTATTTGCTTCTCAGATTTGCAGTAAATGAGAAGATACACTTGGGATGCTAATAGCAGCACATTCATCACGGATGTGTAAATACACATCTCTCGTCCATTTGAGGAGACATTGATACCTTCAGGGAGGAGACATCAATACAATCAGGGTTACAGAAGCTTTCAACCATTGTTACTCCTCCACCAACATCTATATTTCATTTTCATAATTTAACTAAATGATTACACCTACTGATAATCAACAATAGCAGTCACACAAGATTTATTTTTCATTTAAGTGAGTATTTGTGTCTGACCTTGGGGTGTCCACAAAGATGAGAAGAACATGTCAAATCTGCAACTGAATTTACAGGTGGTTTGAGATGCCCAACATGGGTGTGGGGAGCCAAACTTTTGTCCTATGCAGGAGTAGCAGGTGCTCTTAACTGCTGAGCCATCTCTTTATCCCTGTACCTAATTTGAAGCAAAGTGTTAATGCCAATAAGAGTGGCATTTTAGGGCTGGAGAGATGTGTAAAAACACTTCCTGCCCAGAACTGGCGACCTAAATTTCGCCCTCAGAACCCACAGTGGAAAGAGAACCAAGTCTGGAAGATTATTCTCTAGTGATGCCCTTTAATAATAATAAGTGTAGTAAGTATATAATAACATAATAATTTAAAGTGATTGGCATTTGAGTGGAGGTTAGTGCCCCTGTAGAATCTAAAGAGAAGTACTGTGCAGACCTAGCTCGCAGTACATTGGCTTCAGCATTTCCTTTTGAAAGGACAATCCTGTAACTCTCCACCTGCAAAGAAATGTGGTTAAAATTTACAGCATGAGAAAACGATTTCCTTGCGATATGGGCCCTAAGTTCTCACTGGTAAGAAAAGTACTGCATCCTCTTACAGAGTGTGCTCTGTGGAGCTTCTCTGGCCTCTCCCTATTGTCTTCTCAGGCCGTCTATATAGCCTGATTTTGAGTTAGAACCTGGAGGTTGAGGAGGAGTTTGCAAGGACCCTGGAAAGAAAAGATGTAACCTACGCTTTGACATCTGGTACCTTCGGTTGCCAACCTTTTGGTGTTAAAGATGGGCTTATAAATCAATCATATCTCTGAAGGTAACTGTGCTCTGTTACATAATTCCTCCATATTCCACATCCCTCTATGAGCTCATACACTAGAGTAAATGCCTGTATCTTTTAGCATTAATCAGTCTTCTCTTTGACCACGAGATGCTACTGAGTACCAGACAGGCAGGAAGTGTTCAGACAGAGGGAGTTGGCCTCCATCTACTGACAGATACTTCTCTAGCTTTCTCATCCTTTGGCTAGTACAACTCAAGGCTTGCTACACTCTTACCTTCCAAAGTTACCCAGTAGCAATGAGTTCTCCCTACATCAGTAACCTCCTCATTACTGTATTCTCTGCTTGTTTCCCCGCTCTTCTCAGACTCACTGTCCCCCATTCAAACTCTGGATTCACATGTCTAAATAAACTCCCAGCTCTCAATCTAAGTCTTGGGGCTGCTCTGAAGAAACACAGCAGGGCTAATTCCATATCGAACAGAATCACTACTAAAAAAATGTGGATGGACATAAGGAAATATTTTGATGTTCGGCTGTCCCACTCGACATTCAATGCTTCTAAAGATCTACAACTCACTTAGTGTACTCTTTGTGGAGTGTTTTGTTTGTTTGTTGACATGGTTGCGTGCGAACATGCTGTATAGCTCAGCCTGGCCTGAAACTCTGTGGCTCAGGCTGATCTCTAGCACACAGCAGCCCTCCAACCTCAGCCTCCAGACTGTTGCGATCACAGGGCCTGAGCCATCCTTCCCTGCCCCGGAGATACTATTCGTAGAGAATTTTCTTCAGGTCAAGGTCTATTTTAATAAATAGTCCCCAGACTAAAGAAATGTGTCTCATATATTGAGATGGTAGTCAGCTAATTGACTTCTCAAAGAAAACCATTGTCTCCCATTGTATTGACTCGTGTGTTAAAAGAAATCTTTAAAATGTTGATGTTTTGATTTCCCTCATTTGGAGTGAAAGAGTTAATTTTGCTGATGAGGAATGGCTGATACCAGGCCACAGGTGTGAACTGACACGCCATTAGAGTCCCATCATCCACTCCCACCCTACCCCCACAAACACTAACAATTAAAATACTCTGGAAGATTTGGGCTTACGAATGTATTTTAGGTTGATAAGCTTGGCGATGCTAGCCACATAATAATTGTTTGGGTCAAGAAGAGTATCGCAGAGCTGAATCGGTGTCAGGGTTGTGTGGCTCAGGGTCTGCTCACACTAACACCCCCGGGTCGAGATGCAGGGACTCAGCTTAATATTTAGTTCCATAGCCTCCATTGCAATAAACATCTTCCAGGGCTTTTAACTTTAAATTGTATCAATGTCTTCTAGTGCCACACAGCTGTCTCAGGATCTTTCCAGAGACAATTGTGAGGTCAACCATGTAACCCACATGGATATCGACTGGTTGAGGCACAGATTTTGTGAATATCCATTTTGGAGGAACCCAGTTCAAAGACTTCAATGATTTCTCTGTAGCCGGTTTCCTTTTAAACATAGCTCTCCTTGTCTTCCCCTTTTTCAGCAAGAGTTAAGAAATGTGGTTGAATAATCTTATTCCACACCGATCTTCTGCTGCCTCCTTCGTCTTGGGATCCTGTCCTCTGTGGAGTGTGTTGCTTAAGCTGCGCTGTGCTCTGGCTTGTAGGACAAGAGGAGCTGTCTGGCTATTTACTCCAGCCTCCTCTGCCTCACTGTGATTCCGACAGCAACTACTGCTGGTCTTCCTTCCTGGCTCTGCTGCTTTCCCAGGCTCTGTGAACTGTTTTCCTCCCTGGGCTGGAAGGGAGAAACGGTGATGAACTCTGAAGACCAGGTGGCAACAGCCCTTGAATGTAAGTATAAATCAGTGTAAACAGAGAAGAGGAAGGAAAATGGCCGGGGGTTGTAAGGTCACATGAGAAAACTTCAGAGTTAGGAATGGTCACGGGTGTTTAGAAAGTCCTCTGAGGGAAGAACAACGCTCAGGATAAGTTCAGATCCAAATCCTCCTCCACAGCAAGACTCTGAGGTAAAAAACTTTAACCTGTCCAGGGAGAATAAAGTATGCTCTCTTAAGGTTCCTAATCATAGTACCAGGAAGGGAGAATCTTACGCCACAGGAACTGGGTCCAAAGTTGGCTCCTCTAAACCAAATAGCCTAATAAACTAAAAAGCTTCTTTTTAAAATATATATTAAGCTGCTATATGTATTATTTCAGCCTGAGGTCCGTATACTTCTGGATATGGTGTCTTCAATGTGACAGAACTCACTTCTCATGCCTGTTGGTCTGTTTTGAGGCTTTGCACTCCGGAAGGGTCCATTCTAGGAGGTTTGTGTGTCAGGAGTTATAGGTGGGCATGCCACAAGCTTCTGACTATGTGACGTGGCAGAAGCTCTTGGTCATCAAAATGGGAAGATGCAGAAATGAGGTATGAGAGATTCTTGTATCTGATTACCAGAGGACTACTGGGTGACGGGTGTTATGTGAAATCATGTGACGCTCTTGGAACACCTTGCTGGGAAGATTTTTTTAGTGCAAACTTCTGTAGCTGTGCAGTAGTCTGGTTGGCATTGTGAGTCTTGGGCAGCTTCTGACGTAGAGATAGTAACAATGGTGAGAGGATGACTCGTGGGTTTCTTTCTCTTTTATAAGTCCAAATTTAGCCTGAATCACAAAAGGGGTCTCCAGCTCTTTCCCATGGTTTTAGCCCTGTGAGAAGACACAGCTTTCCCTCCCCCAAACTTCTTTTAATGTTTCTGCCCACGACTCCTGTTTACTGGAAGTTTTGCATCTCCCACAGAGCATGCTTACATAGAAGCCTAGCTGCTTGGACCAGAAATTCAATTTTGTTTGAATACAACTAAGGAATCACGTTGAATATTTCTAAATACAAAATACATCCAGCGTAACCCCAGTGAAACACGATGAAAAGGGGCCTTTGGATAAAGTGCAGAATGAGAGCATCCAAGGGAACACCATCTGCCGTGGAAGCTTCAGCTCTCTGCATTGACTGGATGGGGGAGTGTGGCTCAGGGTGAGTCTCCGGTAATGAATTCTGGGAAGTTTTTGCTAAGGTAATTTCAAATAGGGAGTATCCACCTGTCATGTGTTCAAGGAGTTGATGATCCCAGGGATGGCATTGCCATTTCTGTCTGTAGGGGAGAAGCTTTTCTTATCATGGTGGAAAAGCATTAAACTCCTGAGACTTCTCCGATGAACTCTTTGATATAAGCTGCACTAATTCCTATATCATTTTGTTTCTTTGTCAAATGTGAATAACCTGTAATCTCAAATAGAAGAAATTTAATCACCACAGTTGCATGTTTTATTAAAAAAAAATTCAAAGGTGCTTGTTGTAGATTCTTGATACAACTTTCCCTGGCTTATATAAAAAGTGTTGAGCTAGATCCTATGCTAAGGGCTAGTGATTCACAAGTCAGGATAGCTCCTCCAGGGTTTGAGGTAGAAGTAAGCCATGATAGAATGTAGTAAATTCTTTAATAGAAATTCACAGTTCTGTAAGAATAAAAAGAAACTATATTTAATGCCTTGCTTGCACGAACAGAGCAGATGTCGGGACAAGTCTTGATGGATTAGCAGGGACTCCCTAGGGAGGCTGAGGGCACCAAGGCAGAACCTAGAATCAAGCAAAGCTTCTGTGAATAAAAGCATGACAGTGTGGTGTTGGCTGCTGACTCTTCTCATTCCAGATGAGACAGGTCAAGAACCCAGAGACATCCAGATGTATGGGAAGCTGCCTTCCTCCAGGACAGAATTAGCACAGACTTACTGTAAGTGAGATGTCAGGGCTGCAGAGCCAGGCTGAGTAAGCCATAGGGATACAACTTCCTGGAGAACAAAATATTTGTAAATACTTTCATGGAACTTGGACAACGGACTCAAAATAGCCGCAGGGTTCCCAGGCTGTCTCTGTGTGTGGCTTCTGGGGGAGTCGTGGTGTCCTAGAGGAACCCTACGGGAAATGTCGTAAGGTCTCAGGAACGTCACAGGGTGCCAGTCTCCTTTTCTAACCTTAAGAAAACGTCCTAGTGCATTCCCCCAACCACTTTCTTTATACTTCTCTGACGTCTGAGTCCCCTCCCTGACGCAGCTCCTAGGGCTACCATAGTAAATTACCACAAACTCGTGGTTCACAACGACAGAAGTTCGTTCATTCTCAGTCGAATAAGACACGATCTGAAGTCAGTCAACGGGGTTGTTTATTTGGGGAGTGCCAGTCTCCTAGCCTCTGGAAGTGACTAGCAAACTTGGCCCTTGCAGAAACAGCACTCTTATCTCTACCTCTATCCTCAAGTCGCCTTTTGGTGGCAAAAAAGTTGTCAAGTTGTCTTTTGGTGGCAAAAGTTGTCAAGTTGTCTTTTGGTGGCAAAAAAGTTGTCTCCTTTCCCTTATAAAGAGCCCAGTCAGTAGGTTTTGGACCTACCCTCAATCTAGGATCATCTAATCCCCCATTTTTAACTTAGTCAATCTGCAATGACCTTCTTTCCAAATAAGTTCAGACCTGTTCTTAAGACTTGAAATTTAAGATTGTGATCTTTGAAAAATACTTCTTACCAGATTCCTATATGTCATCCTGGAGAAAAATTACATGCTGGGAGCTGTTAGGTAAAACATATACAATGCAGGATAAATTGAATTCACCTTTATTCTAAGCTAGAGATGGAGAAAGCAAAACACATAAGGACTTCTCTCTCTTTAAACTTAGAACCACTGGACTCAAATGAGCCCTTGGTGCTTCTTGGTCATCATTCTCCACATTCCCTCTGTCCCAGTCTTGGATGGTTGTCTCCTTCTGTCTCCTCCGTCTTCCAGAAGTTCATCCTCCCCCACTGCCAGTTATCATAACACCCCGGAAGATAATTTTTTGAGAACTGTGGCCTGTGTCTTTGTTCTCCTAATGTGGGTGGAGGGGCTCTGTATCTCAGGGACTGGTGAATAAGATATGCCCCTTTATGAATAAGCCATCGTACAGTAGGTTTCTTTTCATGTTTGATAGGGTTTCTGGACTGGAAGATGATGTAGTGGTAGCATAAACTTAGTATGTGGACTTGGACAGGCATTTGGAAAGATCCTGCATTTTTATGATAAAAATATCTAATAATAAGCCCTAGACTATATATTAGGCGACTTCATATCAACTGAATGACCATACCCAAGAAGTAATAATAAAGTACTTTCTTTCACTCTTCTTATGGCAAATAGCAGGCCTCTGTGTTACTGTCTGTTTAACAATATGTTCAATAAAGGCCATAATGGGAAAATAGAACTGATTGAAAGAAGATACGTAGTACGAATCACGGGGCAAGATAGTAATGTGCTAAAGTCTATCATGGAGACAATGAATCCAACAAGATGGAATTTAATGATTATGAAAAGTCCTTTACTTTGGCCTGTTTTAAAACACACACACACACACACACACACACACACACACACACACAC
>JADRCC010160854.1:0-15061 GCA_019843855.1 Hylomyscus alleni | reverse complement strand
TTCATTGAAACAGTTGGTGAATGACTTTGTGGATAGATCATCTTAATGCACACACCATTTCTTAAATGAATGTAACCTGTTCTTTGTTGGCTGAGAATAAAGACACTCACTCAAGTCAAATAGCTTTGACCATAGCAGGAAGTCTGTATCCAAAAATCATGCCTACAATTCATTCCTTGGTACAGCAGAACTGTCAACTCTCAGCTACGATGGAGGTAAAATCCTTTGGTGATGTGAGTGTCATTGAAATATTACAGCCTTATTACAATGAAATCCAATGTCTAAAAATTGTTCTTATTTTGGGCTTGGACCACAGTAAGAGCCGAGATTTTAAGCTTTACTAAATACAAACAAACAAAAAGACTTTATATATTTGTATTCATCTAAAAAATACTAGTAGTGATGTATTATTTTAAAATACACACTTAATATGTTTGAAGTTATTTAAAATTCATATTGAGAAAAAAGTATGTATTTCAGTATTGCTGTAGACAAGCATCTATATAAGACTGTTAAATTGATTGTTGTTTTATATCAAACAACTTTTATAATACTCATTTTATTGTTATAATATTTTATAAATTTTAAAGAATATGACAAAAAACGTAGATATTGAAGGGAGGAGCTGGGGTACAAAAGGGAAACAAGAATATAATTTAATTCTATTTACTTAAAATATGTTTTTAAATGTTAGCAAATTCAGATACATTGAAATCATGTATCTTTTCTTTTCATAATGCAATAAAACTTAAATCAGTAAAAAATTAATGAACAGGAAGAAAGAGAAGTGAAATTTATGTGTGGGTCATTTTTAGTGTTTTATAATTTCAGAAAGATAAAGTCACACAGAAGAAGCAGTTGAGGAGGCCAGTAAAGCTTCTACAACAGTGTTAACAGGAGTGTATCTCGGCTTTTGTCTGTCACTAGAAAAAAATGCAAGTTTTATGTCTACTTGGATGAGAAAGCATCAAAGTGTTGGAGCAGAGGCAGAATGTGGTTGGATGTGTGCTTCACATTGGTGGTAGTTCCGACTAGCATGCTGAATGCTGTCAGTAAGGTGTACAGTTTGTGAAAGAAGACCAGTTAAAGAGTAGACTTTTGCAGTAAAGTAGCATCTAGAACCAATGTGCACTGCAGGTGACACGAAGCTACTGGATCTGAGATATGTTCGGAAGGGGAGAGACAACAGTCTACTTTGATAAATCATAACAACGTGAAACAAATTCCAGCAAGGCTCAGTTGCCCAAAGAACTCCCAAAAATCTCAGGTCATTTATTTATTTTTCAGTGAAAAAAATTCTGATTTTTCCAGCCTATACCAGGGCCCTCTTACTTTCACACAAAATAACATGTGACAATCATATCATTTGTAAGTTTCTCTTCCTACTACTGATTTATAATTAGAAAGTAGATTATATTGTATCCCAACAATATTACTGTAGTGATTGGTGGTGTCAGTTTGACAAGATGTAGAATCACCTGAGCCAGCCTAAGGGGGATTACCTTGACTTTGTTAATTGATAAGGGAAGCCACATGTGAATTGTGGGTGTGACCACTCCCTACGCATACTGGACTGTATACACTGGAGAAGGCAAACTTAAGACTAGCATTTGTTCATTGTTTCTTGACTGTGAATGTTGTTTTAACTAGGTGCTTCAAGCTCCTGCTGCCTTGACTTACCCATCCTGATGGACTGGAACTTGACTTGTGAGCTAAAATAAACCCATTCACCTAAAGGCTGCTTTTGAAAAGAGTATTTTATTAGAGCAGCAGGAAAAGAAGCTAACATAGATGCATTGCAGGTCTTTGTGTATCTATGTTGAATATATTCATACAAAGAATGGACTTGTCATTGAGTGCTGCTGGAAGGGCTCTGCTTCCTTAAAGATCATTATTTGTTTTTTTTTTTTTGTTTTGTTTTTGTTTTTTTTTTTTTTTAAAAAAAAGAAAAAAACGTAAAGCAAGTTAGAAGCACTACATTATTTTGAGAAGTTCTGCATGTAATTCGGGCATCTTAAATTTACTATGGAACCGGGAGAGCTTCAACATTAGTAACGCAGAAGTTAGAATCATGGACATCATAATTCATGTTGTAGACAACAGATATGACTTGCTATTAGCCCGAATAACTAAAACCTAATGCATTAGAATTGGAAGAGTACAGCTAACTAAGCAATAAATGTGAGTGGAACTCACCTTATTAAGCATCATAGTTACAAGAAATTTGAGAGTCTTTTCAGAACATATCCACAGTGTACCTGGGTCCTGGTACAAGTCACATAATGCTTGAATTGAACCAGAGCCCATTCATATTTTAAAAAAAGAAAAACTTTGCTGTCTTTATCAACATGTCAGTATTCCCACTAGAAATTTTAGACTAAATATGTATTCTGGGTTGAGGATCACTCTGACTTTTCAATTATTAGTTAAACAGAACTACCAGAGGATTTTTAAAAGGCTAGATTCATCTTCATCTGGATAAAATTCGTTACGTGCATGTACAGAAAGCTCAGTGAAATGCAGTTGTTCTGTGATGTCTTTTCCATCTCATAGGCCACTTTGCTTCTGTACTTGCTGATCTCTCATACCCAACATGATGGTTGATCTTTATCTTCAACCTGATGGAATTTAGGATGAGCACAGAAACAAATCTCTGGGCACCCCAGTGATGTGGTTTATTGATTAGATTAATTTAGATTAAGGTCCTGGGTTAAATAAAAAGGAGAAAATGAACTATGTAGCAACATTAGTTTCTCTCTGTTTCTTGACTGTGGGCACAGCATGGCCAGTTGCCTCTGTCTCCTTCCACTGTACTTTCCTTCCCTGCAATGATAGACTGAACACCCTAAAATGATGATAAGCGAAAAAAAAACAAAACAACAAAACAAAACAAAACAAAAAAACTCTCTTGCCCCTTAAGTTGTTTTCCTCAGGTATTTTGTCACATCAATGATAAAATTAACAAATAGACCTACAAACCTTTTTTAAATTAAGCCCAGTTGGAACACACCCTTTTACTCTTCGTTTCTTTGACTAAACCTTGGATCACTTGATTAAGGAATACAGAATGTACAAGTGCTTCCTACGAAGTTGAGGCTAACATGATAAGAAAGAAAGGTTTTGGTAAGTGTGAAAGAAAAGTCCAAAACAGGGAGAAGAAACAGTCCCCAAATACTAAGGAGATGACCAAATTAGACTGGTGGGATTTTTCTAAGACAACTTGAAGTAGGCAAAAAGCTGGAAATCTTAACTATAAATTGTGAGTAAGTTTATCGACTTTTGGTTTAGCTCATTCTCGGAAACAAGTGAGTTCATTTTGGCTCTCCCTCGTGCCCTTTTATATAGTATCATTTTATTTCAGCCACCGTACTAATCATCACCATGGATGCATGTTTACCTGTGTGCATCACAAAGGTAGATATGTAAACACTTTAGCCCCACCCTGTGCTCATCCGTAAGCTCTGAGAACAGGGGGATTTTCATTGGACAGGTGGGGTACTTACTAGAAAGTATGTGGCCCTGTTATGACATGCAAGAAATGTTTACATGAACTCAAGGGTGTCTACAGTTTGAATCTATTCTGAAAAGATGTTTTTAACACCTGCAGGTGAAGTGGGTTACTCTCCACATTCTCTATCCTAGATTATATCTTATTATTTCCCACTCACCTATACACCCAACCATCCATCCACAATCTATTCTGTGGTTCATCCACCCACTTATTCATTCAACCATTCAAATGTTTATACAAGCGTGTGGGATATGCCAAGAATAAATGAAGTTCTGCTCATGTTACTCTAGTAAGGAGAAAAGATATCCAAGGCTATGCCAGAGGTAAAAGGACTTTAATGAGCCTAAATAGGAAAAGCTCTTAATCCAACCTTGTTTTCTAAAGGAAGGTATCCTGTAAGATAAAATCCAACATAGGAACAGAATAAAAACCACTTTTCAGAAAGAAAGAAAAAAATCACAATTCCAGGCTGTAAGGCTAAAACAGCATGGTATAACTGTAAAGCCTCTTTATCTATCTAGCAAATTCCAGCTGGTAGACAATAGTAAGGACCTTCAAATACTGAATATTTAATAAATGCTTGCTCTAATGGTTGTAAGTTTTCCATTGATAAATAAGGCTATTAGCCACAAAAAAAAAAAAAAAAAAAAAAATACTGTGACTTCCAGAGAAGTGGAGATTTTTTGTTTTGTAGGAATACAAAGCTAAAAAAACATCAATTTTATTTTTGTAGGATTGTTGTATTTTAAGTGTCTTAAGAGATAGAAAGTGGACTGGAGAGATGGCTCAGATGTAAAAAGCACTGGTTGCTCTTCCAGAGGTCCTGAGTTCAATTCCCAGCAACCACAGAGTGGCTTACAACCATTTGTAATGGGATCTGATGCCCTCTTCTGGTCTGTATGAAGACAGCTACAGTATGCTCATATAAAATAAAATAAATCTTTTAAAAGAGAGAGAGAGAGAGAAAAGTTAGGTGTTTTCTATAGTACCTGAACACATACACTTCTGACTTGAGTGATACATGGAAGTTGGTAAGAGGGCCAGAATATCCATCAAATTCCTCCTCCATGGTATGACAGAATGGAGATCACCATCTATCTCTATCAGAGGAGAAAAAAAAGCAGGTGCTTATAATCTATCAAAAATATCAAAAAGCTTTCACTAGTCTTTGAAGAAAACAATAAACTCCATTATTTCAGCATTCTGAGTCCAACATATTCCATGCTACTTAACATAGAATATCATTGGAGGATTTCTTGATAATCGTAATTCATGGTTGATCTCTCTCTGTTCCTTATGATGTCTAGCCAACTCCCATCTGTTGTGTAGTTTTAGAACAAGGCTGTCACAAAAGAGATTCACTGTCCGTCGGAGGGATAGAACTCAAACTGCAGAAATATTCACATCTCAGTCTGTAAATGCAGTGTAAATGCCCAGGTGTGCTTGTGAAGCCTATGAGGCCCAGAACTGGCCACTCAGTAAGATATTAAGATGTTATATTGAAAATATCTTGTTAATTCACACTGAAACAGATTTTTTCAAAAAGGAGAGGGGATTCTGGAACAAAAGCACATAAAAATAAACCTTCAAGATGCTCAACCCTAAAGCCATCTATCACTGTCATATTCTATTCCTCTTTTATTTCACTATCCTTTTTCTCATAGCGCATGTGCAAAATTATAGGTTTTAAGTAGGACCATTTTACATAAGCCCTGAGAATCTTAGTTTATCTTGGAGCAGCTGAACATGAGCCACTTGATGGTTATACCTAGGGATAACAGTTCACATATTCCAAATTTTCTTTTCTTTCTTTTTTGTAAGATTTATTTATTAAGATTATTTATTTATTATATGTAAGTACACTGTAGCTGTCTTCAGACATATCAGAAGAGAGCATCAGATATCATTCCAGATGGTTGTGAGCCATCATGTGGTTGCTGGGATTTGATCTCAGGACCTCCAGAAGAGCGATCAGTGCTCTTAACCACTGAGTCATCTCTCCAGCACCCAAATTTTCTTGATGACTGCAATTCTCCTTCATTCGTTTCAGCCATACAGTCTCTTGTCTCATTTCTGTTACCGTCCTGTTTCTATCAAGGATTGGCTTTAGTTCTCTGATATTTTTTCTTCTTTCATTGTGTATAACAGTTTGTTCTTCAAATTTGAATCTTGAAAGCCTTTCCCTACATTTAGCTATTACCTACAGAACAATTTGACGTTTATGTTTGAATTTCTAGAGTTTATAATGGATGATGAGTAGATAGATATAATGAAAGAATGTTATAAGATATGTCAGAAGGCCTCTGAGCAGGAAAGAGATTGGCCTAGGTAGGGAACAGCATATTATGCTATGCAAACCTCACTCTACTTCTAGGGCATCACCTGCTATGTTTCTAAAAATGAAACAGTCTGGATGATCCTAATTTTGTTTTCATTTTACAACTTTATGACTCTAGAGTTCTCTGAATTGGACTGTTCTCAATTTCTACAAGTTCGCCAGCTGGGTCATGAGATTCCCCACCCTCTTCTCCACCGCATATGAGTGGGAAGTCATTCTAATTATAATTTTCAAAAGGCAGTCAAGAAAGGATGTCAAGTAACATAATACTTGGCATATTGTGAATGAGATTTCAAACCAAATATTTTTAGACTCTGTTCTTCCTTTGATGTGCTCTTATCTACAGCCTTCTTGCTGGGCTCCCATTTTAGATGTGACTTACAGTTAATAATATGGTAAAACCCAAGCAACTCTGTCTTTCCTTTATGCTAGAAAAAAAGGGAGAGAAAACAAGTGTCAAGAAACTCATGGAGAAGAATTTGAAGAGTCATGTGTTCTTTTATATTTGGCAGAGTAGAGAATTTCTGAGACCACATGGTAGATAAATAATAATAATTGTAGTATGTTCCTTTCTAGTCACAACAGGGCTCTCAGAATTTGATTGTACAGTTTGTAGTCTCAATTGGAACATACATTTCCTGCTGTGTTTGGGAAGCTCTTGAATAGTTTCATAATATACATTTTCTTTCCCTTGAATTAAGTAGAAGTCTTCGGTAAGGGATTTTCTTCTTAAAATGTACCCCGAAAGAAACACTAATTACTCAAGAACTGTTAACACTTGAGCACAACAGCAAACATCCAGGTTAAAGTCACCTAAAATGATGACCATGGACAACTGCTCTCAATGAGTCTATGGAGCTCATACATGCACAAACTTTTGAAGAGGCATTTACCATTCTTCCCTGTACCATCTTTCCCTTTTCTACCTTTTCTCTAACAACACCACAGCACATCATTAGTATGCTATTTTGATGAGATGATAAATCTAGGGCAAAGGAGACATACTATTCTTCACCCATTGCTTTCTTTGTATGAGCTGTGATTTAATTTTTTAATAGAACATAGCTACTTCTCTCATATAGTCATCCCAATAACATTTCCCCTGCCTCCTATTACTCCCAGTTCCCCCCGGTTCAATCATCTTCTGTCTCTCCTTCAGAAAAGAGCAGACCTCTGAGAGATAATAACCAAATGTGATGAGAAGATACAATATGACAAGGCAAAAGCCCTCATATCTAGGCTGAACTAGACAACCCAGTAGGAGGAGAGGAGTCCCAAGAGCTAGGAAAAGAGTAAGAGATAACACCTGCTCCTACTCTTAGGAGTCACACAAAAACCACCAAGCTAATACCCATAACAGATATTCAGAAGACTTAGTGCAGGTCCATGCAGATCCCATGCTTGTAGCTTTGATGTATTTGAGCCCATGTGAACCCTGCTTAGTTGATTCAGTGGGCTATGTCAACCTTGGGGGCACTACTGCCACATTAATCCTTGTAATTTTTTTTTTTTTTTTTTTTTTTGGTTTTTCGAGACAGGGTTTCTCTGTATAACCCTGGCTGTCCTGGAACTCACTCTGTAAACCAGGATGACCTTGAACTCGGAAATCTGCCTGCCTTAGCCTCCCAAGTGCTGGGATTAAAGGCCTGCGCCACCACCACCCAGCAATCCTTGTAATTCTTTGATGGACATTTGGCAACATTCCTATAATTTGCTCACTAGATGCCAGTAACACTCCTTCAGCTATGACAACCTGAAATTTCTCTATAAATTGTCACATGTTTCTAGGTTGGGGGATGTAACCTCTTTCATTGAAATCTAGTAGAACTGTCTGACTGCCCTATAATAATGTTCCAAGTATGGTTTCATAAAGTGGCAGAAACTGAACATTCAAGTCTCAGTGACTATGAATTCCATTGGGAATTTGTTTCCTCCAGAAAATATATTATGTTATGTTCACACACCTCTGGGAATAGTTTTTCATAAGTGCTCATTTTTGCAAAAACTCTATTAGAGTTAAAACTATACTGTGTGACATGCTTGTGGGGTACACATTTGCTTACTTGTTTTTTATCTGGCAGCATTTATATAGATGGCTTTAGAAGTTGAAATTTTGAGGAGCACAATTTGGCATGCCATCCTTTTTAGGTTGGCTCCATTCTCAGGCAATTAATTCTATCTTAGAAAAGAAAAAAGAAAGAAAAAGTTCTATAAGGGGCTGGGCAGATATAAGTTTCTTGGACTCTAGAGTTCAAATACCAGTAGTTTGATAGTAAACTGTACTTCATTTTGGCACCACAGAGAGGATGAAACAATGTGCCTCTTACATGCCTCTGGTAGAACATTGTGAGGCATGAAAATATTGGCTTCCTATATTTATCAGCCAGGCTTCTTAGACTGAGTCTTTGAACCACACAAAGTGATGAGCTCTGTATAGATTTTACCAGAGAATTTTAACTTTAAAATATTAGCTCCAGTCCCAAGCAGATAGTACTAGATCCTCTGCCTGAAATTCCCTCCTTCTTTCTGATATCTTGAAGAACTTAATTCTTGGGAAAATAATGCCTTGTCTGCATCGTTGCATGTATTCCTCCCCTACCACTATGATATGGTTGCAAAAATGGTTAAGGTTGCCGGGCAGTGGTGGCACACGCCTTTAATCCTAGCACTTGGGAGGCAGAGGCAGGCCTATTTCTGAGTTCGAGGCCAGCCTGGTCTACAGAGTGAGTTCTGGGACAGCCAAGGCTAAACAGAGAAACCCTGTCTCAAACAAACAAACAAAAACGTACAAGTTCTGGTTTAAGTTTCCTAAGCTCATTACTATTACTCAGAAGCTTGATTTTTGTTAATTACAGTGGATGTGTGTATGATGTGTGTGTACATGCTATATGCATGTTTGAGTATGTATGTATATATGTGTGTATGATGTGTGTATATGTATGTACATATTGGGTATGTGTGTATGTATGTATGTGTGGGTGACCTATGTCTCTGTGTGTATATGTAGATGTATTGTATGTATATGTGTGTTTGTGTATATTACTTATGTCTCTTGGTGTATATGTATACATATTGTATGTAGTTGGTGCCATATGTAACCTTATATTTTTCTACCTGGCTCTTTGTGCCTTGAAATATTGACTCTGAGAGTTCTTATATATGAACAAATGCCTAGAACTATAGTTTGGGCCTTTCCCCAGAATAACTCATAACATAATATCTCATATATTCTATTCTGTGAATGCCATATGGATAGTTACCTCACCTCAGCTTCATGCAACTGTCTACATCAGAGTTCTGTGGCCAATTCTCCCCTAAGCCTGACTCTTTCTCAGAATCCTCTCTTCCTATCAGAACTTCCACCTCTTGTTCCCTACCTCAGCTAATAGACCATCAGTTTTTGTTTTTGTTTTTCTTTTTATTTACAGGTTAAGCATCCATACAGTGCATAAGAGATTCTCACTACATTTGTATGCATGTATGTGTATGTGTATATGTGTGTGGTTGTGGATATGTGTTTGTAGGTATGTATTGTGTATATGTATATATATGTATGCATGTGTGTTTATATATACACACATGCATATGTATGCATGTGTGTATATATATGTATATATGTGTGTTTATATGATGTGTGTAACTCTGTGTGCATCTGTGTGTGTGTGTGTGTGTGTGTGTGTGTATGTGTGTTTGGATATGCATGTGCATAGAAGAATTTTAATCTATCAACATAGCTATTCTGGCAAGGGCTCACATCGAAAGACCTTCTAGGTCTATTTGATCTGGTTGGAATGCAGACATGCTCTTAGTACACACCTTTAAGGTAAAGTTAGTTTGGGGTTCAATGCTCCAGTGTAGGAGAATGCCGAGGCAGAAAGGTAGGAGTGGGTGGGTGGGGGAGCACCCTCATAGAGGCAGAAGGAGGAGGGATAGGATAGGGGGTTGCTGAAGGGGAGATCTGGAAAGGGGATAACATTGAAATGTAAATAAAGAAATATTCAATAAAGAAAGAAAGAAGCAGCCATGTTTGAAAGTGACATCTAATTGAGGGACAAACTGATGAATTGTAAAAAAGATTTGACAGAATGAGATAGGATATACCCAACTCATGAGAACAGCACAGGAAGCTATTCAAGAGCAGTGCGGGGAGAGAGTAAGTTGGAGTCTGCAATGAGTTCAGTGCAGAGCAGTGGAGTGGAGTTCTTTTTTGAGTGCATGCAGTTTGTGGAGATCAGAGACAGTTTCAACTAAGACAGTTTAATAAACAGGTTGTAGGTGAAGACAGAAGGAGCCAGAGAATGAGAAGGAGCAAGAAGATTAGAACACATTGCCAGAATTGGTTTGAGGCCAAGCAGAGCAAGTCAGTCACAAGCCAAGCAAAGCCAATTTGTATCAAGTCAACTTGAATTGGAGTTTAGAGCCAGAACAGTTGAGTTCAACCAGCCAGCCAGAGTTCATAAGAACTAGAAAGGGTTCAGCAGTAAGCCTCCAAGATGACAATTACACCTGGCAAATAAAAGTTCCATTTACATGTCTGTGTAAGTACATACATATGCATGTATGTATCTATATGTGAGTGTGCATGGTGTATGTGTGTGTGACAGCTGTTGTGGGTATGTTTGTATACGATTACATGGTGTGTGTGGATGCGTGCATGGTAAATGTATGCATATATGTGTATATGCATGTATGTGCATGTGTGTTTTTGTGTATGTGTGTATGTCAATGTAGGTCTGTGTATACATCTGTATAAGCATGTATGTGGGTTGTCTGTGTATATGTGTGTGTATACATGTATGACTTTGTGTGTATGTATATGTATGTTTGTGTGTGAGTGACTCTGTGTGTTTGTATGTCTGTAAGTACATGTGTATTGTGTATGTATTTGTGCATATGTGTGTGCATTGGTTAATGTGTATATGTATGAGTATATATGTATGTTCATGTCTAATATAAAGAAGATAGACTAATTTTTTTAATCTAGAGGTAAAAGAACAAAAACAAATGAAGAAAAACAAAAACAATTTTTGAACAAAGTTTTGCAAAAATTTTAAAGACCAAGAAAAAAAGTATTCTGTGCTTGAAGAGTATTTGTCTTAGACTTAGTATTCTTAAAACAATCAAAAAACACTTTACCACAGTAGGTTTGGGCAATGTCTTAGCTAGAGTTTCCATGCTGTGAAGAGACACCAAGACCAAGGCAACTCTTATAAAGGACAATATTTAATTGGGCCTGGCTTACAGGTTCAGAAGTTCAGTCCAGTATCACCAAGGCAGGAAGCATGGCAGCATCCAGGCAGACATGGCCCTGGAGGATTTGAGAGTTCTACATCTTTATCCAAAGGAAGTCAGGAGCAGACTGACTCTTCTGCACTAGGCAGATCTTCAAAGTCCACTCCCACAGTAACACACTTCCTCCCACAAGGCCATACCTTCTAAAAGTACTGCTCCCTATGGGCCAAGCATATTCAAACTACCACAGGCAATCTACCAGACAGGAGCAAAGAAATAACAAAAACAGAAGAAAATAAGTAATTAAAATTGATCAAGATGAAAGGTATTTCATTTTCAAATCATAGAAGAAATCTTAGATATGAAATTAAAATTCTTTAGAATTTTCAGAACACACTGTCTGGGTGTGGAACAAAGAAGAGTCAATGCTTCCAGTCTCCTTTCTTTTAAGTTAGCATCTAAAATAGAGGAATTGCATTAGTTACAAGATGTCTAGAATTTAATGATTTCTTTTTTTTATTAAAGATTTGTTTATTTATTTCTTTATATGAGTCCACTGTAGCTGTCTTCAGACACACCAGAAGAGAGCATCAGATCCCATCACAGATGGTTGTGAGCCACTATGTGGTTGCTGGGAATTGAACTCAGGACCTCTGAAAGAGCCGTCGGTGCCCTTAACCACTGAGCCATCTCTCCAGCCCAAGAGTAATGATTTCTAATAGAGGAAAAGAACAAAGATCTTGAAGGAGATAATATGACTCTTCCACAAAGGGAGGAAATGACTGCCCTTGAACCTCTCAGTTGTAGTTCAAGTAGAATGTGTACAAGTTCAAAGCGAGCATCCTTGGAAAACCCCTTGAAGCACATAACAGCTAGAGATAACTTTTCAAATGGAAGAATTGACATGAGACAAAGAAAGCAAGACAATGAGTAAAAATTATATGAAAAAACCCTCAAGAATCTCTTGGTGAATTGTTGACATGAAAGTGATTGATACCAGGTATCATACCCATACATGACATAGACCTTCAAGTATTCATGCTCCAGGGAGAGCTGGCATAGATGGGTACAGGGAAAGTTAGGGTTATTGGCACACAAAGGTATCTGGGAAGAGCCGCTGCACAGGACCACCTGATCTATGTGTGTTCCCAATAGAAGACTATCTTTTGCCTGTGACTACCCGACTTAGAGAAATAGAGGTATGCAAAACTCTATGAGTGTTGCAACTTTTTAGAGGTATTCCAAACCTCCTACTTACATGCATGACACAAAACATGATTTAGAGGAGAAAACTTTGGGCCAGTAGAGACAAAAGTAGTAAGCACGCCAATCCAACAAAACCTCCAGCGTTCTACCTGTATCAGTAGAAAAGGGAACAATTTCAGAATCAACAAAAATGTTAACACTAAACTTAGGTTTTCCTAAAAGAGCAGGGAAACATCAAAGAGAAATTAGAATATAGCAAACAAGAATCCAGAACACCCCTAGCGATGGAAGTTTTCAGGATGATGATAGCTTAGGGTATGGGGCATGTATTGGGTTTTTTTTTTATTATTATAGGGAACTCCAGCAAAATTTTCAATATTCCAATTGCAGGATAAATCAGTTGACTGAGCTGAGTCTTCAGCTAAATAAATGCAGATGAATTGAAAATTTCCTTAGGAAGCTAATTTCTAGAAGCCTGCATAAATAATAAACCCAAGCCGGTGACAGAAACCATCCTGTGTGTGCCCATGAGAAAATAGTGGCATTCCCAATTGATGCAGAAGCACAGCGAGAAGCGAATTTTTGGAGATGTGTGTGTGTGGGTGGGGCAGAACTAAGGAGCTTGAATCTGCTGAAAAACAAATAATGAAGTTCAGTGGGGACTCAGTATCTCAAACATTAAACATTGCAAGGAAATAGCAACAGTATAACGAGACAGGAAGATTATTCCAGTGAGAGAGAATTATATCTCTAAGACTAAAATGCCTAGGACAGACGTCACATAGGAGAAGGCAATTAAGGATAGAACGGGGTGATAGTCAAGGATGAAGCCAGAAAGTACATCTTTTATATTAACTGCTAAATTCATAGTCAATATTAAGTATGTATTCGAAGAGAGTGTGAAATCAAACAAATAGGAAGAGAAATTGTACATGGAGTTTTATAAACTCTATTAGTTTTTAATATGATCTGGCCAGCCACCCAATAAAGAAGGGAGAATCCTGTGGATTTTTAGAAATCAGCTCTAGGGCGATTACCAGGGGATTACCTCTAAGTTTATATTTCTAACACTAGATTGTCTGTTCCCCAGATGCATTGCCCAAGTACTTTCTGTTTGAATCACGCCCGGGTTACTTTGGCTCCAGCAGTCTGTTCTTCATGAGCATTTTACTTGGACACGTGCTTCTGGTCCATCACATCAAATAGAAACATCTTAGTCTCTCCATCTTCCTCCTCTTTCGTTCTCCTCCCTCCTTCTCCTTGTGCTTCTTATCTGAGATCCTCCACCCGGTAACTCAAACCCTGCCTTCTTCTATTCTCCCCAATAATTGGCTGTGGCCAGTTTTATTTAACCAATAGTTTTAAATGGACAAGCAAGGTTTTCACAACAAAGGCTGGTATGTAAGTGGGAATTCACTCATCTTGGGGAAGCCAGATCTTGGGGTACAGAATTTAGTTTTTGAATACGTAGCAGCACCAGACCAACCCCTGACAGATTTGACGATGGACGTATTTACTCCTGCTAGGAAAGTCAACGGCTAGTAACATTTGTCATACGATTGACTGATCTAGTCTGAGGAAGAAAGGAAAGTATCCTACTAAAAGAGACAATGATGATTTATTCATGCATGTGCCTCAAAATTTTAGTATCGTAGCAGTTTAACTTGCTGAATTCTGCGGGTTGGATGGGATTTTCTGTTGGTTCATATGTGCCCCGTGTGCAGACTGTTTTCAGCTATTCGCTTGCTAGGGCTCAGCTGGGCTGCTGAAGCTGTGGGTTTCTCCTTATAGTCCCCCATTCTCAACAAAGCCCGATTAAATATCTTTCGAGCATGATAGCCTCGGGGGTTCCAAGTAAGAAGACATGACAAGTGTTAGACTTTCCACTCCTAGAAACTCACAGCACATTGTCTTGATCAATACAAACTGCAGTGGATTCTGATACTTCATGTGAAGCAAAGTTTGGCCGCAGCAATCTGAACAAAGACCCATCTATAAGGCCTCTGATGACTTTTGTTGTATGGCTCTACAAATTCTATCTCTGATCATCTTGAGACAGGTTGGGCTATTTTTCCTTTCCTGGATAAGTTTTGCTTTTTTTCTGTTGAATTAACGATAGTTTTGTTTTCGTGGTTGGGATCTAATTCACTCTTAACTCTCCCATGTTTTATTCATTTCTGTGATTACATTTAGAAACAGAGGCACTCGGGCTGGTGAGATGGCTCAGCGGATAAGAGCACTGACTTCTCTTCAGAAGGTCCTGAGTTCGGATTCCAGCAATCACATGGTGGCTCACAACCACCCATAATGAGATCTGACGCCCTTTTCTGGTGCGTCTGAAGACAGCTACAGTGTATTACACCAGAGCAAGCGGACCAGAACGAGTGGGGCCAGAGCAAGCAGGGCCAGAGCAAGCGGTCATCTGTACAACTACAGCGTACTCATACACATAAAAATAAATAATTTTTTTGTTGTTTTTTGAGACAGAGTTTCTCTGTGTAGCCCTGGCTGTTCTGGAACTCACTCTGTAGACCAGGCTGGCCTCGAACTCAGAAATCTGCCTGCCTCTGCCTCCCAAGTGCTGGGATTAAAGGCTTGCGCCACCACCGCCCGGCCAGAGGCACTCTTGAACTCATCTTCCTGAAGCTGTCCTTGGTAGCAATTTCTGTCTGGGTTAATCCTTGGTAGGTGAACATCTACAGCTTTTTCCTGTGGCTGATGTCCTTTGTCAAGATTCGTACGTCTTGTTCTTTGTGGACATTTCTCAGCAGTAA
>JADRCC010160850.1:0-19446 GCA_019843855.1 Hylomyscus alleni | reverse complement strand
TGTGTGTGTGTGTGTGTGTGTGTTTATGTAGAAAAGCAGTTACTTTCTTTCTTCCAAATGACACCTTATTCTCTAGATCAGGGCCTGGTAACTTCCAGGCTATTCAGTTTTAAACCTGACCACATTCATTCAATTATGGTCTATGGCTATGTTCCAGCTACAACACCAGGGCTGAATCATTGTTACAGATGTTACATGGTCCACAAAGCCTCAAAGACAGCATTGCTATTGTTAATAGAATTATCCAGAATGACTGGAGATTTGGTTTTAGTTTTCTGAGCTATCGGAGAAGCAGAGCAATATACATATGGCATCTGGCTACTAAGTGAAAATTATTAAAATGAAGTAGAATTAATCTCCTTTTTGTGACTAAAGTGGTCTGATGGTAATAAAATATGGGAGGAAAAACAAAACAACAAAATACATATCAGCAGTAATTTTCTCTGAGGCTTACTAAAGGATAATTTTTAGTTCTTCATACCTAATCCCCCTTCTGGAGAAAAAGAAACCTCAAGAATGCAAATTTCATAAAAAAAATGTAACATTGCGATTTTTGTTTGGGCTCCTGTATTTCTAGCATCTGAAACAATACATCACCTACCATATGAGGCATTAAGTAGGTAGTGACCTGCCGAATGCCTATCTATAACTCTTAGCTCAAATTCTGGAGATATGGAAATTGATAATTTTAAAGCTTCTATCTCAATGGCTATAGATAAATTGACATAGTTTCTATTTGAGGATTATTTAAAGAACTGTCTGGGACAGTGTAAATACTTTCTAAATTTCCAGTTATACTACATACATACACACACACACCATCAAATGTTATTAGAAATTTTTAAAGTTTCATCTGGTTATTTTTTACAGAGATTAAGATATCAAATCTATACATCTATGGACTAAAAAATAGAACATACTTACCATTGTTGTGAAACTGTTTAATCCATTACCATACTAGAACATTTTATTGTGATATAAATAATGTAAAACATATATAAAGAAAAATGCTTATTTATTCAGTTAAGCAAATATATATTTGTTTAGGATATTTCTAATGACACCTTTCCATATTCCTTAAAACCCAACTGAGCCATGAAAAAGAGAGATTCTTTATTTTCACTATATAGAGAGGTTTGTTTTTAGTTTTGAGTCTGTGGGACTCCTATAGCCTAGGTTATACTTGAATTCAGTATGTAATAAAGGATGACCCCTCCTGATCCTCCTAAGCAGGCTAATTATGTGAGTCACAATGTACTATGCTGGTTATTGAGCCGAGGGCTTCATGTATGTTGGTCAAGGACTCTACCAACCCTAGCCAAATGCCTGACATTCTGAAGTACACAGTCCCTCACAGCACACTATAGCAAGTAAGTCCTTTTTACATCAGCATCACCATGGCACCATTTCAGCTGTTCACTTGGTACCTCGTGATTACCTGCATGGATAGTTGGCACTTTGCTCTTCTTTTAGGCTCTGTGACCTTACATCTTATAAGATGACCTGACAGTTCAGGGACTTTTTACTTTCTTCAGCAGAAATCTATTATGTCATTGTTATCTTTCTCCCACTGCTGAGCTTTCACCACAAGACTGGCAGTGACTTATCTTTTACATACTTAGAGTAAGCAAGCACTGAAATATTAAATTCACTAACTGATATTCTCTCATCAATGATATGAGATGGTAAAGGGTTTCCTCTGAAGCAGGCAAAGAAACTTCAGACTATTAAAGAAATTATTTGTTAGGGCTTAGACCAAGGAAAAATATAGTCTTTCTATTTATTTTCTACCTTTCACATAATGAAAAATTCTCTCAAGGGCTTTCTGTCAGTTGTCATGAAATGAGGATCTTAACTGAAGACAAATTATGGAAACTAAATTGATTGGATAACTTGAAATGAAATTGCTAAGCTAAATGGAGCCAGCATACATGGTACAGATGCTCTGCCTAGCATTGTCTTTCAAACTTTTCTATTTATAAGAAATTTCAAACCCTGAATGGTCTACAGAATAGTCAGCAAGTAAAAACAAAAATAAAGATTAATGGTAACTACATCTTGTAAGCATATTTAATTAGTAGTAGGCACATAGCACTAGCAATTTAAATTAAATCAAGTAGAAAAATAAAACAACCATTAGACCTTTTAAGGAAAACCATCAAGATTTTTTTGCCTGTGTAGTGATTGCAAAACACAGAGTCTAATCTATTTTAATAACAAAAATGAAATTCCTACAACTGGTTTGTATCAATCTATCCTAAATCAGTGGCAAAACTTGATCTAAAATACAAGGCTGATGCTGCTTCTGTTTTTACTATAGTAAATTACTTCACAGTACATTCTTAATTTTTTCTCCAGCTTCTGTTTTATTTTAATTCTGACTTATTTTAAACTTTAAGTATTTATTTTGGAAAGTTATTTGACACTATGATGAAGGGATTATCTATAGGATGAGAATTCAACACTCCTAATAAATGCTAATTGGGTGTCTATTAGCTACTTGAGTAAGGTGCTACTTACTGAAGTGTAGGATGCAAAAATGTTGAATAAATTGTTTCTCTTCTCAAGAATTCTAATGTTAGGGTATACAAACCATAACAAAATAAGTAGGAATGATTACTGGTTAGTATTTAATTAAAATGGGTATAATAAAAATTCATGTTAGAAGAGATGGCATTGAGCAAAAAGAGAGGTGTCTTCAGAGATGAGCTGGACACTGCATTCAGCCATACAATGATACTTATGACTCTTGTATCTTCCATCTTGTATATTGTACAACAAACTTAATGCATTAAAGCAACCTAAATAATACCACAATTTTGACAGATTTTAATCCAACCTGTGTCTTTGAAGACTAAAAGCAAACATCTGGCAGGACTGTGATCTCTGCAGACTAAAAGGTATGATGAATTGAACTGTGTTCTTGAAAAAAAAAAAGTGTAAAAGCTGAACCCATAATACCTGTAAATGAGATCTTATTTAGGAGCCATGATCTTTGTAGAATCAACTTGGTTAAGATGAGGTGACTAGGGTATGACCTAATTCAATATAATTATTAACCTTGTAACGAAGGGGGAAAGACACTTAAAGACACACACACAGGAGGGTGACTCATTATTACAGACACAGCAGTTCAAGTGAGTAGTGGCAAGCTAAGGAACATGTATTTGTAGCTGTTAAAGGTAAGGAAAGACACTCTCCCAAGTCTCCAAGCCAGGACAATGACTCCTCATGCCCTTTGTTTGTTTTTACTAGTAGCCCCAAAATCTTCAATAGAAAATATTTCTGTTGTTTTGAGCCACCCAGCTACCTGTGGCAGCTATGAGAACCAAATACAAGGCATGAATTTCATGTTCTTCAGCTTCCAGAGGCCATTTCCTTCTGTTTCGTTTTTCGTTTTTTATTTTTGAGAGTATTATATAATGTCACCATTTCCTCATTGCCTTTCCTCCTTCCATACCCTGAAATACATCCTTCTTTGCTCTTTTTTAAATTTACAAGTCCTCATTTTAATTGTGTGTGTTTCTAAATTCATAAATATGACCTCTCAATCTGTTTGTTATTTGTGTGCATATCTTTTCAGAACTGACCCCTAGATAACTGGATAACCAACTAGTGTACTCTTCCCCAGTGAAGACTATGTCTCCAATTTGCAGCACTCTAAAGTTGCCTGTACTTCTTTGTGTATGTTTAAAATCCCACATGATTTCCTTCTTCTGGTTTAGCATATCTATGGGTGTTGTACTTGTTCAGCTCACATTTAGGCAATCACATGCTTGGGACTTCATGACTGTAGCTTCTGATATCACAAGAAAATCAAATCGTAAAACAAACTTCCAGGTGAAAAGATTGTAAAGGCCCCCATGATACGCAGTGTCCATTGAATATTACAAACAGGGGTGGTTTTCTAGCTGTATCCATTGGGACTGGACTCCACAATCTTGTTTTTAACTGTGGTTTTCTATAATGGCCTCTGTCTATTGCAAAGCGAAGTTTCCTTGATGAGAGGTGAAGATTGTGCTCGTCTTTGTGTAGAAGGACAAGTATTCAGAATATAATTAGAGAATATGCTGTTGGAGCAAAGTAGCATAGATTATCCCCAAATAAAATAAAGGGAAAGAAAAGAAGGGTCATGTTTTCTGTATCTGAGGTTACTAGCTACAAATGTTCCTAGCTTCAAATCCTCAGATGTTAGTACATATCCTAGAGTAACATTAGAAACTAGGACATTAAAAGAAGCCCTCTGTGGAGGTGGAGGAGCAGTAGAATGGAAATAGTGACTACAAATGATCTGATCCAGAAAATGAATAGAACAGGGAGGGGTCTCCAACTAGTGAGAGGAGGGAGGAGCAGATAAATATAGAAGAGAGGAATGGGGTGATGTAAGGATGTCTGAAAAAGTCATAAGGAGTCACACAATGGATATTGTCTTAGTTACAGTTTTACTGCTCTGAATAGACACCATGACCAAGGCAACTCTTATAATGGACAACATTTAATTGGGGCTGGTTTGCGAGTTCATAGGTCCAGTCCATCATCATCAAGGCAGGAGCATGGCAGTGTCCAGGCAAGCATGGTGCAGGAGGAGCCTAGAGTTCTGCATCTTCATAGAAAGGAAGCCAGACTCAGACTCTCCTCAGGCAGCTAGGAAAAGAGTCTCAAAGCCCACCCAATGACTCACTTTCTCCAACAAGTCACACCTCTTCCAAGGAGGCCATACCTCCCCCAACAAGGTCAGAGCACCTAAGAGGTATGACCTAGGCCAAGCACATTCAAACTTCCACAACTGTCTACCTAAAAATACCTTTTCTTAGTGTTATATTGCTATTAAGAAATAACATGGCCATGGCAACTCATTTAAAGGAGAGCACTTAATTGGGGCTGGCTTATAGTTTCAGAGGTTTAGTCCATTATTACATGGTAGGAAGCATGTTGAGACAAGAGCAGAAAGGATGCTGGAGAAGGAGCTGAGAGTTCTACATCTGCATCTGTAGTCAGCAGGAAGAGAAAAAACATTGGTTCTGGCTTGGACTTTTGAAAACCTCAAAGCCTACCCCCTTGGACACACTTTCTCAAACTCTCTACACCCTTCAAATAACACTACTCCTTGGTGGCAGGGAATTAAAATATGAGCCTATGGGCTTCAATATTATTCAAACCACCACTTGCCTATAATACATGTCAGTTGGTGTATAAACATACATATACATAATATAAATGAATTTTTCTCATCTGGGCTGACAATATTCCCTGCAAGAGCCGTAGACCATTTAATGAAAACCTCAACACCAGGCATGAAAGTGCTTGTTTGAATTGTGGTTAAAAAAATGCACAAGAGAATCCCCAAATATTACAGTTTATTAATATTTATTTCAGTTGCCCCCAGAGTTAAACTGTAAGTCCCTATTGTTGAAGACACCACACATTTTGACACATTCCTGCACAAACATCATGACCAAGAACCAAGTTGGGGAAGAAAGGATTTATTCAGCTTACTTCTACATGGCTGTTGATCACCAGAGGAAGTCAGGACTGGAACTCAAGCAGGTCAGGATGCAGGAGCTGATGCAGAGGCCATGGAGAGATGTTCCTTGCTGGCTTGCTTTTCCTGGCTTGCTCAGCCTGCTCTCCTATAGAACCCAAAACTTCCAGTCCAGGGATGGCACCACCCACAAGAGACCCTACCCCCTTGATCACTAATTGAGAAAATGCCCCACAGCTGGGTCTCATGGAGGCACTTCCCCAACTGAAGCTCCCTTCTGTGATAACTCCAGTCTGTGTCAAGTTGACACACAAAACCAGCCAGTACATGGCATTAACCAATGGCTCTCTTATGGGATTTAAAACTCACTCAACAGGAGAAAAACCATGCCTGGAACTGAAAACCTGGTCTAATTGATTCTTCTTCTTGTTTCTCCTGTTTAAAATTCTAGTGTTCCTACATGACAATGGAACTGTAATGGCCCAGGATTATGAAGGAAGGTCAAGGAGAGCTGGATAACCCTGGATACCTCAGATTGATGGTGGTTGGAGTTGGCTCCTCCCCCTGCCTGCCCCTCACAAACTGGTTCCATGAAGCTGGCTGCCCCAGTATCAACCCTAGAAACAATGTATTACCCTTACAGTTATCAGACTTCATTCCTTGTTTAACTGTGTAAGGTTGTCCCCTCCTCCCACCACCTGACCCTACAATCCCTGAGTGAGCAAATGAGGCATCTTCCAATACGCCGATCCTGGCCAATGGTGCACAGCCACACGAAACTTGCCCCAGAGACCTGGTTACCTCCACAGGAATATAAATGCCCCTTTCTTGCCCCCAATATACAAGAAAGTTCTCTGAAATTGTTCCTGGATGTGTGGTTTTCCTGATGCACTTACTTTTGATCCTGCTGGTACCTATTGGCTATGAGGGAGAAGAAGAGGAGACATGTCTGGCAAGTGACACACTCAGATGACTTGATAATCACCATCATTTACAGGTCAACTTATTACTGGCTTTATGGTACCATAAACCATAGCATACCTTTACTATCCAAAACACAAAATCCAAGAGTTTCTAAAATAAAGGTGAAGACGGACATCTTTGGGAGAACAGTATTCCGTGGAATAGCTTATTATCTGGGAAGTGTTGTGAAAACAAATTGATCTGGACATGAGAACAGGGTGAGATGCCGTAGAATTTAGGGATTCTTAATCCACTTTCCGTTGTTAGAATACCTAAGATGTGATAGGTTAAATAAAAATCTAAAAAATTATTGGCTCACAAATCTGGGACTGAAAAGGGAAAAGAGCCAGAATTCAAGAGAACAGATCTCCTTGGTCTAGCTATTTTAATAATCATGATATAATTTGAATGCTTGTCCCTCCTAATTTATGCTAAAATAAGACCTTTAAAAGGTTAATAGGCCATAAGGACTGTGGCTTCATGAGTAGGCTAATCTCATTCTTGAGATACTGCTTTTATCACCTTGGGAGTTGGATGGGTTCCTTATAAAGGTTTCCCCATCTAAATAAAATTAACATCACTTAGAAGGTCAAGGTACCAAATACACTAGAGAAATGGAGTCACATTTGCTTTCATTCAAAAAAAAAAAAAATATGCCAAACATAAAATGAAAATGTGCTGTAGTCTTTGAAGATACAATATTGAAATAATACGACTCTGTATTACTCAGTTATAAGGCCATGAAAAATTACTATTCCTATCTTAATCTTTTTCTGTTCAAGAATAAATCACTCTCTAGAACTGAAGAGATAGATTGTTAATCAAAATGTTTCAGTCACTTGACACTGAATGTAACTAGAGTACAGGATCTTTTCTCCAGCTGCTAATGAATATAGACTTGGAGGGCGGCATGGGGAATGCAAAGATTAAATTCTAATAACTGTTGCCCCTTTCTTTCGGCATGATGCTAACTACTACTTAGCCAGCTTAAAGCTCTCAGTATTGTATAAAGGTTTGCTCTTAATGGGAAAATATTCATCCTTTGTAACTGCTTGTAGGAACAGCAAAATCCCAACTGAACAGAGACTATTTCACCTATTAAAAATTTAATATAATATGAGAGATGAACAACAGCCTCAGAACATTTAAAAACAATTGTTTCAGGATGAAAGACAATGAATCATTGCCGCTCTGAAAAAGACACGAGGCTCTTTATAACAATAAATCTATGTCAATATTAAGGAATAAAGGTGGACATATATATATATCTATCTCTTCTCTACCATAAAATATTTGGCATTCTGGTTTACACAACATTTCTATTTAATAGACTACTTTTGTATGTACGCATCACAGATTTTACAAAAATATCCTAAAGCTATGAAGATTTTAAAACTCATAATCGAACTTCCATTACCACCATAAATGAGTCGAAGAAAAACTCAAGCACATAACAAGAAATAACTTATAGGTTTTCTGAGATTTTTTTTCCTACTTTACTCATTGTCCAGAAACAGCAGAAGCTAATCAATCAAACTAAGTGACCAAAAAATATCACAGTGTGGCAGATTGCATGTTCTAAAACTGCCCACAGCAATCTTTCTCATCCCCTGAGATCTTGCACACCATGATTTTCCAGTTCCTCTCCTCCACAAACCTGAATTAGCTGCAGAGGTCACGGTCACAATGCAGAATGAAGTAAAACCAATGCTGTGTACATCAGAGAGAGCTGTGCAGTAGAAACACCCTGGTCCTGCCTTAGTCTCATAAGAAGCCCTTTCTCTTCATCCCATTAGTTTGATTTTCTGGTGCTGGGGAAAAAAAATCACTGAGCAAAACCAGCTTGGGTTTGGGGTATTGGGCTTAAAATTTCTCTGCATCATAATCTATCAGCAAACAGAACTCAAGGTAGGAACCTAGAGTCATGAACTTAAGCAGAGATACCACGTGGAATAGTGTTGCTTATGACCATCTTTCAGGCTCCTGTTCAGCTCCTTTCTTATACAACCAAGAACTACCCACCACAGCTCCCCATAGAATAGGATCTCTCCATCAATTAGCAATCAAGAAAATAACCTCCACTTGTCCATAGCCCAATCTTTTGGAGGCAGTTCCTCAGGTGAGGTTCCCTCCTCCTTATGTGTCTGTAGTTTGGATCAAGTTGACAAAAACTACTCAGTATTATTCACGTCTAGGCCATTAGAGCTTAACATCAGTCATCGTGCTGTAAGAATGCCAAGTCATGTGGCGAGGCCTCCTCTATAATCAGTTGCAGTTTCTACTGCCCTGACGAGCTTCCAGCAATGTGAATAGGGAACCTTAAAATGATTACTCACGCATCTGAAAGTTATTCTCACACTTAAGATATCCCAAGCAAAGCCACAGACATTATAGAGCAGATACAAGCCACAAAAGAAATGAAAATTTAAAAAAAAAAAATACATATCTTAGGGGAGTGGAAAGGTGGCTCAATGGATAATAGTGTTGCTTCTGCAAGCATGGGGACCTGAGTTTGCATCCTCAGAACCCCATTAAAAGCAGCCCATAGCTGCTTGTGACCCCAATTTTAAGGGAGCCCAGGCAGGTGGATCACATTAACCCACTGGCCAGCCTACAAACCAGTGGAAAAAGCAAGATACCATTTCAGCCTATTCAATAGCGAATCCTACCTCAAAATAATAGGGTGAAAAGAGACAAAAGAAGAAATTGCCTCTTGCATTGGTCTGTATGTGTATACTCAAGCTCACATACTCACACATCCATGCTCATGTAACATACACACACACACATGCACACACACACACACACAGAGAGAGAGAGAGAGAGAGAGAGAGAGAGAGAGAGAGAGAGAGAGAGATTCTAATACCATTAACTCATAGCTGATGCTTCATGAAGTATCAACTAACTAGAAATTCAACTTGGTTCCATTTTTCTGCAACAACTGCTCTAATTCCAAAGTTATCTGATAAAAAGATAAATCCAATATACTGGATATACCCTAGCATTAAGGCATCATACCACATAAACCAAAACTCTACTACCTACAGGCTCAGAATTATAGCTAGGTCTTAAACCAAGTGTAATTACTTAGGTTGAGCATGGGTCAGATTTTTCTACTAAAGTCTGAGGTTCATATTCCACATTTGATATCACAAAGGTGATAGCAATCTCAGTATGTGTTAAATGATCTTCAGGGTCCTTCTGTGCCATCCTTGAGGCCAGCCCGAGTGCCAGCTCTTCATTCTAACCTTTGATGGAAATAAATCCTGTTTATTCACGTGGTACTCTAATCACTACAGATTTGCCAAAGGACTTAGTGCAGCTTCCATGGAGCCATCCACACTTCTCTATCTATGTAACTTAATATCAAATATAGAGTAAAGAATCATGGATAATATCTTATAATCCTATAATACAGACACACTGAATGATACTGACTTAGATCAGAAAGGCCCTAAATCCCCTTGAAGTTGCTGATGTGAACAGCTTGCATCTATCAGAGGTGAACGCAGTCTTTCTTTCCCCAGATTGTTTCCTTGGATTCTAACTTATGTCCTGGGAAAATTAGAAGCTTTGGAATTACAGCCAAGATGAAGGACCAATACTGAAACAAGCAGGCTAGACTGTCACTGTTCTAAACTAGTAGTCATTAACTGCACTCAATTTAATGTCAGGGTTGACCCTAAAGATATGAGGTGGGTCTGCAACTGAAGATGGGGTCCAGTAGTACCAGCTATAGGGAGAAGCAGAAAAAGGCACTAGTTAATAGGGGTGATTGCTCCCTGGAAGCTTCATTGTGTCACTCTGAAACAGTGCTAAATAGAATTGGGTCTGTGTATTTCTGGCTGTGGTTTATTTCTGCTTCTTTGAGAAATGAGGGATTTCAATAGTTAGATTCCTATTCTCCAGGATTATTCAAAGATCACACATAATGATTCAGCAGAATTCTTGCATCTCACTGAGCTAGATACAGTTTATCAGGGTGTGTAGATGAGATAGCATTTATTTAAGTGGCCACAGTTTACATGACACAACATGTCATTTCTCTAATCTACTAACTTCTAGGAGGTATTTTTTTTCCTGATCATTAAGGGTGATCATTAATTTTATGTATCAAGTTGACTGGCTCATGGATGTTCAGAAGTCTGGCTAAGCATTATTTCTGTGTGTGCTTAACCTCTTCTGGAAGAGGTTAAAATCATTTAAAGTGGAAATTGGCAGCATCTGTTTCTCTATCTCCCTCTCTTTTCTCTCCTTTCCTCTAACCATCTTTGACTGCATAAGCTAGTATAAAAATAATCTTCTGTCCTCTGTCCTCTGAACTGTCAGGTACATGGACTGGTCTAGTCTTAGAATTGCCACTATTAGCTCAGACGGCTGACTGATACACAGCAGTCCTCACCTGTGGTAATTTGAATGAGAATCATCCCCAAGGGCTCATATTTGGGAATGTTTAGTGTCCAGTTGGTGGAACGGTTTAGGATGGGTTAAGAGGTGTGTGGCTTTGTTGGAGGTATGTATTTTTGTGGTTTCAAACACTGACACCAGGACCAGTGACATTCTTTCTGCCAACATCGTGCCTGTAAGATGTAAGCGCTTCTCAGCGACTGTGCCAGCACCAAGGCTTCCTGCAGTCACACTCCCCTTCATGCCATGGACTATTCCCTTGAAACTGTGTGCAAGCCTCTCCTTAAATGTCTCCTTTTTATACAGGATCATGGCAATTCATCATAGCAACAGACCATTGACTAAGACACCATCTTACAAGAGGCAGATCAAAAGACTGTTCAGGTTCTATAATCTGATAAACCAATTTTTTTTTCATAAACAGAATTAAAACATGTTTCTCATTTCTTTGGAGATGAATCTAACCCACCAAGTGAGGATACTGAGACACAGATAGTTCAATGTGTTGTAGTAATTTACATATGGCTATCTACCAAGCTCATGTATTTTGTAACATGGTGCATAGCCATCAAGTTTAAATCCATCTGGAATTAAAAGTTGTCCTCTGTAGCCTCCCCAAACTTGAATCTGTTCTTTTTTCTTTATAAGTATTTCTCTTTTTGTTCTGATTATTATTTTCTTTCATATAGAAGAAAGAAGAAAATTAAGTTGGGAGATTCCTAATTTTCTTTTCATCTGTTTTAAATAATAAGCCACACCCATACCCTATCTTTTACTGGTAAAAAGGCAGCTTACTTTATGATTTATATCCATCAACATAATCTTTCCTTAATCCTGTGTCTTAGATTTACAATACAGTTTGTATAAGAATATGACCATCTTTTACAATACCACCAGCCTTTAGTAGCATGCTTATCCTCTAGGTAGTTCAATTTTCTCATCTCTAAAATAGAAATACAAAGAGTATATAGGTTTGGAGTATAGCTCATGACTTTTTCCGCCCAAAGCTTTTAGCAATTATCATGTGCTACTTCCATGGTCATCTCTAGCCTTCCATCTCTCACCATCCTCATTACACAACTTTTACATCTTTAAAAGTTCATCCATGAACTTTATAAATACGTAAACTTGCTTCCTTAAAAATACATTATAATGTCAAAATCTTACTAGGAGCCATTATTTATTTTTCTGTATTTATATAATCTTCCTTAAGTCTGTATCAAAACAGTATTTTTTTTTCTATAAGAAATTGTTCTGTGTTCAAGAGTTCCTCTTTGAGTAGCTCTTAGGTGTTGTTGTTGTTGTATCCTGGATTTATATCATGTCCTTTACCTTTTTACATTTCATATATTATGAACCAAATTTGTCAAGACACTCAGATTTCTATTTAGTCTGTTTCTCAAAAATAACCGTCTATCATTATTATTGTCCCTAAGTTCTCTTGATGACTTAAAAATTAAACGGATCCTGCTCGGCAGGCTTCTCTTTGTTAGTGCTCACATGCACACAGGATAATGTTCTTTAGCAGCAGAAACAATAGACAAAGTTCTATTATCCACTTGATCTCTGACTTAGCATGCAGTTTGAACAATGAGACCCCTGGGTAGTCCCCTGTTCTCTCCTGAAATACTGCAACAATAATGTTTTCCAATTATTGGTGAGAGGATTAATGAGATGGTGCATGTGAAGCTCCTGAGATGAGCGTTGCTCTATTGTCATCCTCATTTGGCTTCAAAAGAGAGAGAAGTCAGTTCATCATTCTTGATGGAATATTTTTTTTAATCTATTTTACTAAGCTTTTGTAACTGAGGACAAAGAACTGCTATAAAAAAAGATTCAGTTATTTCATACTGTATGTTGTCATCAGAAATGAAAATCATAGTAGATGTATATTGTATACAAATGAGAGTTTCTAAATATTTTAGGCATGCATTTACCTTTAAAAAAGTAAATACACATTATCCTACTATGCATCACGTGGTTTTTCAATGATCCATGAAAATTTACCTTATACTCTGCCACTAAGATGCAATATAAAAAGAGAAACCTTGAAGGAATGAAAACTTTGTGAGTTATGGCCAAATAAATATGGAAATTAAAAGTTACAACTGAGAACTATTCAACTCAGATCTGTAGGAGTCAAAAGCTGAACACATGGCTGGCAATTATTTTTGAAAGCATGACTTAATACAAGCAGGAATTACATTTTTATTTAAATTATATTATTATTAATTGTTATTATCGTTATTGCAGTAGTAGTGGTGGTGGTGGTATTTCTCATGTAAATGTTTACTTTCATATGTCTATGGACCATTGAATCTTTTGGGATTGGTGTTATGGAGTAAGCTACTATAGTGTTGCTAGAGATGTAACCTTGGTCCTCTGGAAGAGTATTTAGTACTCTTAACCACTGAGCCATTGCTGCAGCCCTTTATTTTATTTTATAAATTTTTACATGAATATAGAATTTACATCATTTCCATACCATCTCTCTTCCATCCATTTCCACCTATAACTCCCTCTCAAATTTATGCCCTCCTCTTCTTCTTCTCCTCCTCTTTCATCATCATCATCAACATCATAGAAACACACTATTATTAGTACATAAATACAACTGGATAACCCATTGAGGATTTCTTGCATCTCTCTGTATTTAAGATTGACTACTTGGGATTGGATAGGCCAGCAGAGAGCTCATCTCTAGAGAAGAATCTCCTTCCCTCAGAAGCTTATTGACTTGTAGCTAATCATCTATAGGTAAGGCCTTGGAGGATTTCCCCACATCTATGCTTGCATGTTAACCTAGATTCTAGTTCTGTTCTGGCTTAAGAAACTGAATTGTTGAGATTTCATGTATGTAGCTCCTCTGTCATATACTGAAGATAATACATCATAGCAAATACCCAGGCTCTCTGGCATTATTATATTTCCCAATCCTCTATCATGATGTTCCCTGAGCCTTATACCTAGCGTTTGTTTTTGTCAATGTCCTGGTTAGAGCTGCTCATCTGACACAAGCTGTTCTCTGGATTTCGACCAGTTGTGTTACTCTGTAATTATCTCTACTGTGAAAATAAGCTTCTTAGATGAGAAATATACTGATCTGCTGAGAGAAAGGTAAGTACTTAGCATGCAATTACACATTATACTGGTTTAGGACAGAAGCAGTAATAGAGTCTCATTAGGATCTTCACTTCACCAATCATGGGTGGTTGGCTAGCTTACACTAACAGCCATGAGTTCCCTTGTATTGACCAAGTCTTAAGTATAATTAGACAGCTGCTGATTGACCCCATGATAAAAGTGCCACTATTGGGGATATCTTACCATGCTGGTAATTTTTTGTGGTTCACAGGCTTTACAGCCAGGTAGAACTTTTAACTATGTTACTACTCTGGTAACTTGCGTAGCACTTTTAAATACTCAGGTAGGAAGCTTCCAGGTCATTCTAGTTCAGTTCCTCCAAGACCTGTGTCTGCAGTAGATGGTGTCTTCACCAATATGGTCTTAACCTCCAAGTTCTTGAAGGCAATCAAAGACACAACCAACACAATAGCGCATGTATTTGGGAAGTTTCTTAGACTCCCATGTTCCTATACCTGGCACCAAGGTAGTTGTTAGATAATCTATGGCTCTCAAGAAGGAATTATTTGAGACTTACCCTTTAGAATAAGTTCTGAAATACCTACAATAGTAGTGCTTAAAACATCTGAAGAAGAGAACATCCTAGTTGAGATCAATTTTCTGCTTCTGATAAGAACATCCTTGTACTTTGTTCTGAAGAAAGAAATCTATATACACATAATAGTAGTTGCTATGAATTAGTATTTAGTCTGGATGTCATTCAAATGGCTGGATAGGAAGGAATACATGATTTAATGGCTTGGAGTTTGTGACCACCACAACAACTACCACCACCACCATCACCACCACCACCACCACCATTACCACCACCACCACCACCACCATGATGCTGCCACTACCAGTTACACAAAGGGCAATATAGGAATAAAAACACCAATACAATAAAACTAAACTTTGAAATGTTTGATCGCCTTTGTTGCTATTATATATAATATAGATATAGATATAGATATAGATATAGATATAGATATAGATATAATATAATCTGCCAGCTCAAAAATAAGCTGTAAAACAAGTCTTTAGGATGCTAAATCTACTGTCTTCTTGAATTCCTGGTTCTCCAAATAAAACACAGCTTAAAGATTCAATCCTTGGGTTTTTCCCATGTGATGAAGCTGCAAAGATGGCTTACACTTCCAGACAACTTGTATGTATAAAATACGTGCTTTTCTACTAAATTTGGTAAATAATTAAAATATGCAAAAAAATATGTCTATGGGATTGAAAGAATTAATGCATTCCCAATGTGCTTAAAAGAAATAAAATGTCATTAATATTTATGGGTTTCTGTATCTAGATCTACCTCATTCTTTACCAAAGTCTAAAATGATACACACAACTTAGATAGATGATTAGATACAGGAAGATTAGGGTTATCTAAGAAACTTGGGGATTAATCCAGGGTAACAGTATAAATCACAAGTGCCAAATAGAAGGAAACTATAGTTTCATGAAGTTCAGGGAACAATTATAAAAATCTATCACAGAAACCTAATATAAATAAATTTTATTTTTTTATAAATTTTTATAAATAACTAATATAGTAATAAAATATAAATAAAATTAAAATATAATTCAATGGTCAGCATGACTGAAGCCATTCCCCTCCAATACAATATTTCATCTGGAAGAAAAACTGTGAAATTCAAAATAATTATTATTATGCATAGAATATATAGAATACGTGGCTCACAGAAACCCCAGCATGCAAGGCACAACTTCTTTACAGAGCTTCAGAAATATCTTAATTTGTCCTAGAGGCACAGAACATAAAAGAAAACCAGAGAGATCAAATAAACTAAAACTAATGTGAAATTATCTAGAGTCTAATCATTAATCTTCACCAGGGTTGAACTCCCACCAATTCCCATTATGTGACTATTGAGAAAACACAATTGAAACGAAAAAAAAAAAAAAATCTCTGAATCGTTCTCCAGTCTCACTATGGTTGCTGCATCTGTCATTTACAGGTCAGTGGCAAAACTCAAAAGAATTAACAACTAAATAATAAACTAATGATCAACTGGAATGGTTTCCCAAGTGAGAAGATGGGCATGGTGAGGCAAGGCTGGATCACATACCGAGATCTCATTTGTAGAGTTTGGTATGAAAGACTCCACAATGAAAGTACTGAAACACAGATTCATTGCTATTAACTACATGCTTCCAACAATAGAGGAGCTGCACATCTTTAGACCAGAGAAACGCAACTAAATTCAAATCTTTATTCACATCTTTACCAATCCTGTGACTTTAGACAACTGACTTGAATTGTCCCAGTCTGTATCTACATTAAAAATAAAAGCATATGAATTCTGCCTTCACAGACTGTTATAATGATTAAACATTTTAATGTATGTAAAGAGATCAATAGAGAGTAGTAAATGAATAAATTATATTCTCCCTCCCTTCATGTCTATTCTAGATAGAGATTAAGAAATGCATTCCTCTAAATGTCCCAGTGTAGGGAAATGCCAGGGTAGTGAGATGGGAGTGGACAGGTGGTTGGGGGAGCACCCTCATAGAAGCAAGAGAAGGGAAGTTGGGGTGGAGAGTTTGAGGAGGGAAAACTGGGAAAGAGGATAACAGTTGAAATGTAAATAAATAAAATATCTAATAAAAAAGAAATGCATTCCTACTTCTCTACCAAAATGAATCTCTATATATTAAAGAATTGAGGAAGAGCAACTGAACAACTAGCCATTCCTAATAGGTAATCATACTGATTGATTGTCTTATTGCCAAGATGCTGGGCCCTATTGTTTACATAACTGCAAATTAAGTCACTTTACTCTTGACCTTAACAAATCACCATACTCCACTCTTAATTATAGGCGCCAAGACAAAATGATTATTGAGAAACTCTTTGCCTTTTTAAATGCATTGTTTAAAACGAAAATCTGTGAATGTCTTTTTAACCTTTCTTTTACCTTCTAATTCTACGCAAATGAACACTTCAATAGCTAATAACTAACATGGGGTTAGTACTAATGCATATGAATACCATTGTCTGTCTCCATTAGTCTTTTAAACTTATCCAGAGGTGTGTCTGGACCAGTTTTATTACTACCTATAAAATAAAAAAAAAAAGAATTCTTAGTTTAATGTGAGTTCCAATTTGTTACAATCCCAATAAAAGCTATGTCATCATTCATGTCCCCTTGTATAAAAACCACACAAAGCAACATACCACAATGCACAAATTACCATACCAAGAAGCATAATCACACGAGAGAACAGCATTTCTCCTCGGGCCACACAGCTTGAGCAGCCTGTTACAATCCTTGTCAAAGGCTGCTGTCCTATTCAGTCAGGTCATTAACAAAGTCATCGTCTTCTGTGTTCCAAATGCACATATACTCTGGCTTTGAAGTTTGGTCCCAAACACTTTTTTAATCATAGATATTTTTCTTCCAGCCACTGGAAGTCCACCCACAGCAATGTGAAAGATTTTGATGACCCAGACGGAATTATGTCCTCTCCAAGCAACAGCAATTTTGCATATTGTTTACAATTTTTATATGTTTGCCTTCTTGCCCGCCTTGTGCTCTGTCTTAGCCTTCTGTGTGATTCTGAATGGCAGGGGCACCCAAGTATCACTATATCACAGATTCTCAATCAAAAGAGAAATGGTTGAAGTGCCATGCTAAGCCAAACTCCTAGTGGGTTAGATATAATTCTGTATCCTGTAAAAGGTGCTTATCCTATTTTGCTAAGAGTATTTATGTGAATTAGATGTTTAGTGTTGATCAAATGTTTTCCTGCATATCTTGAAAAGGCACTTTCTATTTTCTCTTTCACATTTTAGGGTGGGCTTGACTGATCTTTATACACTTAACTAACCTCACCATTTTGAAATAAATGATTTTGCAGTGTATTTTATAATTTCTGCATATTAATACTTAGTTTCTTCATGTTTTAGTTCATAGTTCCTCTAATTTTCACCTTTTGAGATCTTCATGTAATGTTCTAATATGAAAGCTATTCTCACATGTAGAAAATTTGAGCAATGACTCTTCTTTTCTATTCCCACTCCAAAATTTGTATTAATTGACTTCATAGTTTGGAAGATATACTAGTATTTAACAATAAAGCCATACTCATAGTTTTCTTTGCAAAAAAATTTCAATTTCAATTTGTCTGATAGCTATAAGCCAGTTTTATACATATTTGCATAAACCCATGATTTCTTTTGTAATCTCTTTATTATTTGAGAATTTCATATACTCATAAAATACATTTTGGCTTTGTTAACATTTGTACAATTGTATTTTAGAAATGTGTCCACTCTGCTAAGATGTCGCAGCATTGACATGAAATATTAATGTAACTCTCACACTCAAGATTGGAATTGCAGAGACTTTTTTTTTAAATCTCTAAGTTATTAGTACTTACTCTCATTTCATCAGATACCGATGAGTTTTATTATTCTTTTCTGAAAACCAGTTTTCAGCTTTACTGCTCTCTTTTAGACTACCATATAGCTCTTAACCCTGTTTCTCTGATGTACTGGGACCGTCAAATCTTTGCCTTAGTTTCTTTCTCAATGTACACATTATCATTGCTATTTAGTTTATACTAAGTTACACATAACTCTAAAGAGCTGATGTTAACTTAAATATGCTTAAAGACTGAAGGTCATTTTTCTTATGAGTCTGCATGCTTTCCGAGTCCTCCATCCATGATCATTGCCCTTGCTCCTAAATGACACCTGTCCAAATTGTGCTACAACAGATGAGTTCAAAATTGTACCTGGCCCACAGTACCTACATTTGATTTTGCCTTTATTTTTTATATCCATGGTGGACCAGCCTCAGCCATGTGCTGCCACGTTCTGCTCATTTCAGTATTAAAGCTTCAGTTTCTAGCGTCAGTCCCTAAATTGCCTGGAAGTGTTTTACACTAGTCTACTCATATAGTATTGACTGATAGAGTGATACAGTCAATGCTGATGTCATCAGGACATGTGATGCCTAACAGAAGGTGCCAGAAAACCTGGACTAGCTACCCCACTGTGCTTGCGATTTCCAGCAGATAGTATCTAAAAAATATGTGTTTTCCTGGAAAGTTGACTTTTATTTATGGATATATTTGCAAGATACTGACAGTATTCTGAGTATTTTTCCATTTACCACAATATTGACATCATTCCACTTTCTTTGGATTCTTTTATTACTATGACGTTCACTTAATCTCTGAGCTTCTTTGAACTTCATAACTAGTGTTTAGTCGAGTGTAGTTTAACTAGAATACATGTAAGGAGCCTCTTTGTACTGACCATGGTTTACTGAGCACTGTAAATCTACAATACTTCACTTCGTTAATACTTTTCAGCTGGTATATTCTGTAACTTTTTGCTCTCCCAACTTTTTCTCTTTTATTCTTCTGGAATTCCAATTATACAGATAGATAGATAGATAGATAGATAGATAGATAGATAGATAGATAGA
>JADRCC010160849.1:0-15336 GCA_019843855.1 Hylomyscus alleni | reverse complement strand
AAAAAAAAAAACCAGGACAGAGAGCACAATCCTCACTCTATCCACTGAGGAGAACAACAAGGTGCCTCTCTGTCAGCGTGATAACATGCTTAAAGCTGGCGATGCCATTCTTCCCTAACCTTGGAGTCACAAAGCACATGGCAGCTGCATTCCTCCACTTAGGAGTTCTGCTGGAGATCAGTAGTAACTATTTTAGATGTAAATGAAGCCCTTCAGTGAGGTGGAGAACTATGTTCTGTGAGCTGAAATGATGATTTATATCCAAATCCTGTTTTGTTTTCGAGACATTGCAACTTGTTAACAAGGCTCTCCTTGTTCCAGTGGCGTCCTTCAGGCAGAAAAGAAATTCTGGGAAGCTGGGTATGGCCACTTTTGAAACTGCAAAACAGCATTCCAAGAGTGCATGGCAAATTTACTGGCCAAGTTAGGACCTCCTCTGCTGTTCACAATAAAAGATCTCTCTCTTTCTCTCTCTCTCCCTCTCTCTCTCTCTCTCTCCTTCCTTCCTTTGTGGGACACTTGGCTTTTCTCTAAAACATACAGGTCACAACTGGAAATGAAAGCAATTAAAAATGAAAAAGCAATCTGAAATAAAAGTCCAGCTTTTGATAATGCATAGATGTTTGTAAACTCCTAAGACATGTCTGGATCCCAACTTATCAGAGGTATTTGCTCTAGGAAAGAAAATTTCTTTGGCAAGGGTTCTGAGTCCAAAGATAAGTGTTATGACATCCACCAGGGTCAGAGTGGGATCTGGTTCTTTCTGCCAAGTAATCCTCATAAGTAGGTCTGTCTTTGAAGTGTCCCCTCAGATGCTTTGCTACCGGAGACAGAAGAATTTGGTGCTTAATTCTCTTGCCAAATTAGAACGACCAAGTCAAATGTTTGTATGGTAATTGTCTCTTATGTCTTGGAAAATGATTTGGTGAATTTGGCCAAAATCTCAGAAGAAAGTCATCTTACAGAGTCCCTGAGAAGCAGTCAAGTCACACATAAATCATGTATATAGTTATACTTTTGTAAAGATATTTCAAAGCTAAAAACATTGAGTATTTCCATGTATAGTAACTTTATAATGTCATTTAGCCACCATCTTTGGGCAGAATTCTGTCCGTGTGAAAAGGCAGGGCAGGTGAAGAAAGGTATATGTCTGAGGCAGGTAACCTCACTGGTCCCTCAGGTTTTCACCTGTGGTAGAGTCTGCAAGGAGTGATCAAAACTTTAGGCTTGACTGTGGGAAATGTTTATAGTTTTAATTTGATCAAAATCATATAAGATTTCCAGTACTAAAAATTCCTTTACAAAATAGCATATAAGTTTAGGTACAGATATTTCACAAATAAATTGACATACACACACATATAGATATACATATATCTATCTATCTATATACATATACATATATATAGAGAGAGAGACAGAGAGAAAGACAGAGACAGAGAGACAGAGGGAGACACACAAAGACAGTTCACATGTATTGTTCAAAAAGAGATTGTCATAAATTGTTGGTGTCTTTTCCATTTCATTTTTAATTATTCTGATATGGGCTGAGTGCGCAGAGAGATCAAATGGAGGGGTTGAAAAAATAATTAGCTAGATGTTTTAAGAAATTATTTTTACTGAGTTACCAAACAAATCAGAGCCAATGCAATCATGGAATGTACCAGGGAGAGAGAGGGTCAAAGAAAATATAATCATGGACCCTTCTGAGGTCGATGGTCACAGATAACACAGCCACCTTAAAGTCAGCATCTTCCTAAATAATCTCACCAATCTGGAAAAGTTCATCTTAGTTTCCTCTTCATTTTATAGAACAATAAATAAAGGGTAAAGGCAATCGCTACACAAAGATTATAAACAGGTCAGTCAATATTTAAACCAGAGTTTGATTTAAAACTTTATTTAAAACACTGTTTGATGTCACCAGTATCATCCTTGTTGCTGTTTAAATCAGCTTTTCATTATCCTGTGTAAACTTATTTATGTTAAACTATGAAGAAATACATCTAATGACAAAAACACAATAAAGCGTTTTCAAAACCAAAACACAGTCACTTGTAGGATGCAGGAAGCACACTTTTCAGAGAGATCTTAAAATGTACTCCCTATGGCTGGCCAGCCCCATCCTCTTGCCTTGTAAGCCATTTAGGAAAACATCCTGGAATTGCTTCCTGGTAGTGTACCTTTGCATAACCATTATCTGAAGAACCACAAGCTTGGGGGTTTTGTTGTTGTTGTATTTGTTTGGTTTGTTTGTTTTCCTAAAAGTTAGTTGACTTCCAACCCTGAGTGCCCACACTTTATCATAGGGTGTGATGAATTCTCCTTCCAGGGAAGCCTGTGAGTCTTTACTTGGGGTTATACTTTTAAGTGTTAATTATGTATTGGTCTCAGGGAAAAACACCCAGCCACATGAAACATGTTTCCCATAGATGACTTCAGCCATGGAGCCACTATGGACAGAGCAAGAAGAAGCAGAGAGCCAGAACTTTTCTGCCTTGATCCATTAGTCTGACTTGCCAGATAGTTGTGGGCATTTGTTAAAGAAAATGTTAGAGGAAGAACAAGCTGAGAAAAATTCAAAATATTTCCCTATAAAAGAAACATGTTGCTCCCGTGTTCTCTACACTGAAAAGAGCTGCAAAATATACACAATGTTGAAGAAAGCTCATTGGCTCCCAGAGCGCATGGCACATTCCAGAGATATAGCCACCTATTTCTGTCTAGCCATCACTATGTGGTTGCCACAAAGTCTACTCAAACTGTGTTGAGTTTAGTAGGGCCTATCACAAACACGTTGTAGAGTTAAGTCATTAGGAGTTAGTACCGGAGCTTCACCTTCAAGAACTTATTAGGGATTTCCCAATAACTAGTTAGATATAATACTTTTCTCTGAAAAGGCACTCTATATTTATCAAAATAGTGAAGATCATCTTACTGAGAGAATACAGGTACATCATAAACTCCAGAAACCTGAGGCAAAAAGAATCCTCTGAAGGGATTTGCAATAAATGGTGGCTCCTCTACTTGAAGAATAGCATACTGAACTTGTAACATACATGGCTCATGAGAAACAGCATTTGGATGGAACCTAGCTAGTACCAGCATCTTGCAAGAGTCTGGTGGAGGCTCCAGAAACTTCCAACCCTGTATTCTAAAGTAAAATTTTCAATGAAAGGAACAGAAACAAGAGAAACAAGCAGGCTTAAAGAGTCACCCCAACCCCCATTTGCAGCCCCCCCCTTACACCTCCTGCAGCTAAGCCTGATTGTGTGGTTGTCCTCAGTCTACCTTTAAATGCTGTCTTATAACCATGCAGCCACTACTTGGGAGAGATTATTTTGTAGTCTAATGGATCTCATTGTCAGGAAATGGTTTTTGATTTTCGGCCAAATTCAAGATTTCCAGAAACAAGTTTTATTTGCGCATTTCCCTCCTTTAATATTTATGGCTAATGCTGATATTTCATTTATGGGCTTCTCTTTTAAAGCTTCAAATGGGCAAATGGTAAAAAAAAATGGTTTTTGTTTTTTTTAAACTTAGAATTTCTTTTCTTCTTCTTCTTTTTTTGCTCCTTAAGGGTAGTAAAGTTAACTGCTAATATGAATGGCTACTCTCCCAGTGAGAATACGATACATCTTTACAAGAAGAAGTGTAGATAGGTGGTAATATTTGAGGAGTGGAAGTTCACTAGATAATCCAAATCTGTAAGCAGACTACTTTGACTTCAACAGCTTTAAGATTCTTTGTGCTGCCATCATTCATTGGTAACTGGGGAGTTTTTACAGCCTTTCAAACCTTAGAGGCCTTTCAATCATTAGATGCCTTAAAGGGACAGAAGGCCTTAAAATGTGCTCCCGATCTCCCTAGTTGAAAAAGATACATAGACAGAGGGGGGAAAAGTCAAACAACAATACAAAAAGCATTAATGCAAAGAACAGTGGGGTCTCTCCCTAATTTGACTTTCTCTACAGGTGGCCTGCAGCTGCATCCAAACAGGTTACTCCATTGCCTTCCCATGAGCACAACAACAAAGTGCTATCTGTGTTCACAAGAATACATTTAGTGGCATAGACTGATTCAGGTCTAAAAATAAGAAAAAAGCATTTTTCCAGCATAGCCCGAGGTGACTCCGTGCAGCAGCAGAAGACAGTAGCACTCTTGTCTTCCTGGCTGTGCCTGAGCATAAAGGAATGGGAGGCTTACTTCACGTGACTGGAGGAGGCCCAGGGCCAGCAAGACTTGATTCATTCTGTTTACATCCGTGTGGGCGCACTGACAGCAAACAGCCGCCAAGCAGGCAAAATCAATAAGGAATATTCTGTTTTCAATCGACTTCAAGGTAAAGTGTACAGCTATGTCTCTCAGACAGGGTGCCTGTTTGAACAAGCCTTCTACCATGCTGGGCAACACGAGGCAGAAACAGGAAAAATTAGAGCACACCTGTTTAGTTACGATTAAAAATAATCAATTGGGCCAACCTCACAAAACTTGTAAGAGATATGCACCCTGTCAGAGTGGGTTGTGGTTTTTTTTGTTTTGTTTTGTTTTGGTTTGGTTTGGTTTGGTTTGGTTTTTTGCTTTTTTTTTGTTTTTTTTTTTTTTTTTTTCTAGATAAATGACAAAGAGAGAGAAAACAAGGGTGTGTGAGGTCTTTGTGCTGTTCGGGTAACACTTCCCCCATTCATTAGGCTTTCATCCTTTCTCCTCAGTCCCTGTGCAGGCAAGCTCCCATCCTTAAAATTAGTTCCACTTCTGTTCCCACTGCCAGGCAGGTCACCTGTGAGGTTAGTTTGACTCTTACCGACCCAATGACTGGGGCTCTCGACTCCTAAGTCTAGTTCTGATAACTGATTCTATTTGTCCAACTGGTGTTCAAACTATCTTCTTTTTAAAACTTTTTGATAGCTCTGACTTATATTGTCCAGTGAGAAATCTATACAGTGTTATTTTTTTTTTAACATGGACATGACAACCATTAGCAAAACGTTTCTCTGCATTCAGTACCCAGATGGTTCCAATCTATTTCCTTGTTTCTCTTTAAACCTGTACCTATATATTGTTTTATGAAGATATATGATTTAAGAATACATCCTAATAGCACACTTTTGCTGATGCATGCCAAAAAGAGAGGCCAGCTGATTTTCCTTTTGAATCCAATAAAGAGGGAAAGAAGAATGGGTTTAATAACGACGAATGAATGCCTGTCTGTTTTATGTTACATGAGAAAACAACCCCTTGAAATGAATCTCTCACAAGCTAAGTATTCAGCGGTCAATGTTCATTGATAAGAAGGCACATACATATCTGAGACAGGGGCAAGGTTAACAAGTCACTCTCAGAGAAAGGTTTAAAGAATTGAACAGTTAAGGAACAGAAACAAATCAAAGTTAAGGTGCATAACAGTTATCTTATTTTAGGTACGACCTATAACAGAACGCAGTTTGAAGGTCAGCCTTTAGTAATTAGAAGTGAAACTGAGTCCATACAAAATTTAAGTATGAGATAGATTTTTTTAAAGAAGTTATATTCTCTTGACTATGTATGTTTCTTTTCTTCTGTGGTGCGTTGGATAGAGCTCATAGTCAACATGACTGGCAAGAGGTCTTCTTCTGAGCTATGTTCCCAGCCTTCATGTCTGGTCTAGAAAGGACTATTTACTAATAGAAACAAGCTTAAGTCTCTCACCACTCTACCAGGAAAATCATAGACTCCAGTTTTAGATGCTTGAGTCTTGTAGGCAGGCAGTCTTCCTTTACCTTTCTGAAGCTGTCATCTACTTGGTTACCAAGCAATAATTATTTTAAACTCTATAAATATTAACTATAGTAGAGAAATAGAATTTACCAGTTTTATTTATTCTGTTACCACTACTTGTTATATTTGATGAATTTTAACTACAAAAAAATCCCATGCATATGAAATATCTGGTTGTATATGAAGACCTGTGGAGGCCATGTAATGTGCATCCACTATTAGGAAAACCCTACAGCTTCTACTTCCAAGACACTGAAGAAAAATGAGGATTTTGGAAGATCCACCAGGACAAACTGTTGTAAAACATTCACTGAAACCGAGACATATATGGATGCTACCACAGTAAAAAACAAAACTTAAACATATAAAGAGAATTGAATGATGGCTAACGTGTTGAGATTTCTTTAAACTCAGCATTTCTATTATTCCAAGTTATTAAAACCAGTCTATGGACTTCTAAAGCTATTTTATTGGTCATTCAAATCTTTAGAGCTACTGAGCTAGAGGAAACATGAACAAGCCTGCTCATATTTTAGCCTGTGAGCAAACTGGCTTTTGAATCTCTCCATAATATGTATATGTAAAACAATTTTATGAAAATCTATCATATTTTAAATAAGTAAAGTAGATCATACATATAGTTGGCATATAATATAGTTTTGCCATATTTCTTTAATTCTAAAAATATCATGTTTTAATAAAAGGGGAATACAATGCAATGAAATCTAATTATAAATTTATGCTACTAAATCTCTTGCTCCAGATCGGCTGTCACTTTATCAAAATCTTCTAAAATACTATGATAGTTAGTGCCATTATAAATAAGAACTTTTAAGCCCTGTATTGATGGTAATTATATTTTATTGGACTATAAGCTGCTTCAAGGCAGTGAACAGTTTCACTATGGATGTTAAATAAGACAAGGTTTATAAAAGTAATTTAAAATACTTAAAGACCACCTGAAGAGGTAGTCATGCTTCAGTAGTCGTAGAAGTAGCTGCTTGACATATAGTTAATATGGATGGATTAAATATTGGCTCTGTTCTGAACATCTAATGTGACTGTGAAGGCCTACTGAATTCCTGAGTACTCCACTGGTTCTGAGACGCCTGGGATTCCATGTGAGAGCTCCACTTGTTGAAGAAATACAGTGTATGGTTGTATGACTCAAAGGTATTAGGAACCATTGAAGAAGGAGATTTTCTACTTGGTCCTGGGCATAGAATCAAGATCTAAGTTTAACATGGTGATATTTAAAAATGCATAACATGCAAAAGTCTGTAATCGTTCTATTTCTCAGCTAGTGAAAATAGAAGCCTACAGCACAGTACATGTCAATTGTGGAGATATAGCCAAATCAGGCCGACAAGAGAAATCTTAAGTAAATAACTTCACCCATGTGTTTAGTACCATCCACTTCTCCATGCCAAGCTGCCTTCATGTTTCTGTCTCCAGCATCTTCTCTTGCAACGTGTGCCTGCCGCACTAACTATCAGAAGTGTTGATGAGGAGGCCATTGGAATGGCTTTCCTGGTGGTGTTTCAGGGGGGCCTTTGGAATCCCACAATATGTGACGGCAACAGCTTCAGTCAGAAATATATGCAAGGAAAAACACCTGAAGCAAATAGTTTAGCCATTTAAAACTCATAGAGGCAGATACACAAAATAGGAAAGCAAAAGCCGAACAACAACAGGAATGAGCTGAGAATCGTCCTTGCCACCCAGTTGCAATGGGAAGAGGCTAGGACCAGTGAGACTGCACATGCATGGTGGATTTTTTTTGTTTGTTTGTTTTGTTTTTTGAGACAGGGTTTCTCTGGGTAGCCCTGGCTGTCCTGGTACTCACTCTGTAGACCAGGCTGGCCTCTAACTCAGAAATCCACCTGCCTCTGCCTCCCAAGTGCTGGGATTAAAGGCGTGTGCCACCACCGCCTGATGCATGGTGGATTTTAAGAGCGTGGAGATATAGGATTTTTAAAATTTGGATGGAAAGTGTCATTTTGCTTTTTGTTTTGTTTTGTTTTCCTGTGAGGTATGGTTTTCTGACTTCAGCACTGATAGTTTTATTTCTGAGTCTTTTATCATGTATTTCTGATGGAAATTTTCTTCTATTATAGTTATCACAAAAATAAGTTTTCCTTTCTGTGAAAAGTTCAGATGAATAACGTTTCATTTTCTGTTGAGTACTAATAAGAGTCTCTGGTGTATACTCTAGGCTGGAGAGAAGCTCCTTAAGCTGAGGGTTGTCTATGCACAGCAACGCTATCCAGATGTTTTTATTTATTGTGATCGTTTTCAATCTCCCAGGCGAAAGTGTATAAAAGTTCAATATTGGGTAAATGGACAAATAAATGATCAACTGCACGGGCAACATTTATTCTAGAAGACAGAATGTACCCTTTTGCCATTGGTATTCTTTCTGTCTTTTTGAACAGACTTCTCCTTCTGTTTCTTTACTCAGGGCCACTTCATAATCTTGGGCAATAAGCATCTTCTGGTCGCTTTCAGCACGTTTTTGCTTTCGTTGTTGTTTTGTTTTTGGTGTTGTTCTTAGTCCTTCCCTTTTTTTCTCTTATTTTCCTTGGCCTTTTACTTTTTTCTTTTTTTCTTTCCTTTTCATTTCTTTTTTTTTCTCTTTCTTTTTCTCTCTAAACAGTCCAGACTGGCCTTGAACTTGTACTCCTGCCCTTTCCTCCAGAGTGCCAGGATTACAGATGTGTGCCACCAAAAGTACCAAATTACTTACATCCTGAAAACCTAAGAAAGGTTTCCATTTAAAGGGTGGAACACTCCTTGCTGATTAGGCAGGGTGTGCTATAAAGGACAGGCTGTGGCATAGCAAGTTCCATAGATGGCTGCTGCCCCCAATCAGCTCCTACTCTCTTCCCAACCCATGTGGCACAACACAGCAGTTTTGTCATTTTAATGCACTTTCAATGATTGCAATCTAAAGTCTTTATTCCTCCAAAGTCAACAGTCTTGAAGATGTTATCTTTAAGCATCCCTCAACCATTTTGTATATTGTTTTTCACTAATAAGTGGTCTTTACCTCAATGTATACCTTATGCCTCACAGAACCCATCCTTGGTTTAGGGTTTCTTGGACTGGATCTTTCCACTAGTTTAGCTATCCTTTCCTCGGGTTCCCTTTCTGCAGCACTGGTATTCATTTTAGGACAGTGTCCTTACCATATCTGCTATGGTCTCAATGTGTCTTCAAAAACTCATGTGTAAGAAATGTAATCTTCAAGTCTATGGTGCTAAGCAGGAGAATCTTTTGGGCATATTTACATCACGGAGTCACTATCCTCATGAGTAGATTGATGTTGCTTTATCATGTGGAAGTGCGCTCATTCGCTGTTGCCTGTCTGCTCTTTGCCATTTAAGAAAGAAGTAAAGTCTTTTACCTGACATCATTGCCTTCTTGACATCCACTTTCCAGACCCCAGAAGTGAAAAGAAATATATTTCTATTCTTTAAAAATCACCCGCTCTTAGCTACTATTCGGTTACAGTAGGACAAGAGGCTAAGACAGAGTCTTCTCAAGGGAGTCTGTGGATGTCAGCTTCTCAAGTTTCTTTGCTTCAGAAAGGGTTTGTAGTTCCATAGACCACAATGAAACAGATTCGTGCTATCAGTTAGTGTGATTTCCACTCACATAAGCAATTGCTACTTAGCTTTTAAATACACTTTGCCCATTATTCTGTACCATTGTTAAAGTCAAATGTTTTCCTGTGAAGTTAAAATCTTTTTCTTCACCTCATCTCTCTTTTATCTATCATTATAATACTCACTCTTATAAAAGCAGATGGCTAACTAACATATTGATGAATTCCTGTACAATATAATTCTAATAATGAAACTCTTTTCTGCCTTGGAAACTCACGGCATAGTTTTTCCTAAGTATTCAGGTTAATGGTTGATTTTCTATCCAGATTTCCATCTTCCATAAGATCTTAGATATGCACAATATATCCTACTAACTATATTTTATAGTTATAGTTATTATGTCAATTACATAATTTTTTTCTTCATTGCTTCGTTATAAGAGTTGATATTTAAGCAATTAAAATAAGACAACTTTCAGGACTAATTTCATTATTATTAAGAGAACCTGAGAATTTTGCTGTCTTGTGAAATACAAATGAATTCTCAAAACACTGTTTTATATCATCTATTCTTCAAAATAGTTAGTAAACTTTTATTACTATGGGAGAAGGAGGAGGGAGGCTTATAAGAACAAGTGAAGGAGAAGCCCATGGAAGTTAGCGAGACATGAATCTCTAGTGAACTTTGAGAAGGTTCTACCTAGAATTCTTTGGCAGTGTTGTAGATAAAGAAGCTCTTAGTGGAGTGTGAGCTCATGATCACTTACAAAGGTTTTATAGTTATAATATCACACTTACAGAGACAAATGGGCAGCTCTAAAGCAATTAAGAATTATTTAAAAAACGTTCCTGGAATTTTAGAAATGCTTTCAATAAAGACTTTTCTGCAAAACAAACAGATGAATATCAAATCACTGTGTTTCAAACATGCATGAATTGTTAATTAGTGAAACCTCCATGATATGGAGGATCAAGCAGGCTCTTCTAGAGCACTCAGTTAATGATTCTTAAACAATATTACTTTTAGGTACAGCCTAAAACAAATGCTAGTTTATAAATTAATACATATGAGTAGTTTACCTTCACAGGTTGTCTTATTTATTTATTTATTTATTTATTTATTTATTTATTTATTTATTTAATGCAAGCAGTAGTTTTGGAAATAGTAGCTCTTTTCCAAATAATTGTGAATATAAATCAATTTTATTTATCAGCCCCACAGGGATAATCCCATCTCCTCATAGTAATATTTTAAAAGCAAAAGACAAGGTATGCCTCTTAAAAAGTACCAAATTTACAGCTGAGGTGTCTCTTCTCAGACTTGTCTGTCTCGGAGACATTGTTTGACATTCACTGAAAGTTTTCGTATTCTTTGCAAAGTAAAAATTAAGAAAGCATTATACAAGCTTCTAGCTTTAGTAGCAAGCTTTGCTTCACACAGTCAGAGTTCATACGGGTTGAGTGGGCTTTGATCTGATGTTGTAAAGTAGGTTGTTCTCTTCATGCCAGTTGAACCAGAAGGGATTTTTACAGGAATGTGAGTTCAATCCTGAACAAAGCTACATTTCCATCCTGTCAATTCCAGAGAAGCAGAATGGCACATTCACCTCAGCAGTACTCCTGTAGAGTGGCTTGGCACAGGCCAATCAGTAAAGCATTTGCCTTAGAAGCATGGGGGCATGAGTTTGAGCACTATCCTGCCCCATACACACAAAGACAATAAAAATGCTGAGAGTGGTAGTGTGTGAGTATAATCCCAGGGCTGGGGAACTGGGTTGGGGGTGAGGCCGAAGATCCCTGATGAGCTCTCTGATGAGCCAGTCTATCCTGATTGGTGCAGTCCAATCCAATGGAGACACTCTCTCAAAGGAGATGGATAGTGTGTCTGAGGATGACACTTGAGGTTGTCCTCCAGCCTCCACATGCATGTGCACACAGGCATACATCCTGACTCATAAAAGACGCACACACAAATGTGCACACACAATCCTTCTTTGTGTAAAGATAATGTCTGGAAGCCTCAAGCTAATTATCAATTTCAGTGACAGAGTGAGACTTACTACTTCCCATCTTCATTCTTTTCAGTTTCAGATATTCTTTTATGAGTCGACTTTAGAAGAAAGAAAGGCATATAGAAAAAAGCATCCCAGAGGACCTTGGAGAAGGCATCGTCAAAGGAGTAATATAGGAAAAGTAGCAGTAAGCCAAATTTCTCCTTTATCGTACTATTGTCTGGCGTTGGCCTAATAGTTGCACAAGACATGCTCATCCAGACATTTGACTAGCTTTCATTTTGCATCTACTGGGTCTCAGGCATTGCTTAGACATTGAAGGTGGAAAATACAGTACAGTATCTATTTTAGGAGTTCTGCCATTTTAAAGAGATAGAAACCAGCCATCACACACAATGGCAAACAAGCATGAGAAGACTAATTCTTCAGGAGCATTAATTAAGACAATTTGAGTGGAAACCCATTTTGCAGTTGGCCTTCGATGGCAGAGAAATGAAGATGATACTAGTTTGCTATGATGCATTTTGGACCCAGTCTACCACGGCTGTCTTGATTTTATAAGCTTTAGGAATGGCTGAAGATCTGGTGCCAGTAAAGATAAAAAAAATTTTAATATCTGGTCAACTCAGCTGCCCTGACAGCAATTGATTTGCTGAATGTCAAATCTGTTCACTCTGGAATTTAATGGGTTTTAATAAGGTTGGAGATGGGATAAATCTAAATAATGTTTGAGTAAGTATTTACCAATTTACTTTTTATATTTTGCTTGAATGGAAGAAATTTATATCTCCAAACACAGATTTACATTATGAGCATGAACTAGGAGTGCCATTCATTTTGTAGACTATAATGTGTCTTGACACAGCCCAGGGGATCTGACGGTAGAGTTGACGCTCCATTGTTTGCTACCACAGTTGTGTCTTTCCTGCAAACTGAACAACATAGCAGGGGGGTGATTATAGATGTAACTTTGACACTGCTGACATTTGTCACCTTATGTCATAACCTTAACAAGAGTTAAGTGTATTTATGGAAGGGTGTCCTTATCGTTCAAGTCCAACCTAGAAATCTGACATGTGTGGGCTTCTGTAACATTTGCTCCATCAGCAATCAGCACGTCAGATCTTCCTTGAGAGGTAAATATTATGTGTCATGTTCCATAGGGGAAGACATTAAGTAGTGCTATGACATGGGCTTTGATAATTTCCTCCTTATTTCCCTTTGTTTTAGAGGTTACTTACATCAGAAAGAAAATAGGCTGTGAATTTCTCTTTGTCTTTCATCAATCAAAGCTGATCAATTATAAGACCAGCAAAACTGGATCACAACTCTAAGCTCCATGCTCATATTACACTCATATTATTACTAAAAGCCACATCTATATTCCAAAGCAGGATACTATAACCCCTTTGTCATTTTCCAATAAAAAGACCATACCAAATAGGCCGAGCACACCGTAATTAGCAGCTGGCAGAGAAAGCTGTAAATCTGTATGAGTTCTGAACGATTTGCTTACATTGTTGCTTTGTTGACAAATGATGCTGTACATGTTAATGTTCCTGAAATGTCCCCATTGCACCTGACGTGCCAATAAATGCCAGCCAGCTGTATGAATTATGGAAATAAGATTTTTGTTTATGAAGGTATTCCAGACATTTATTTTACAGCATTCCTCTCGACAGATTTAATGTCTAGAGTTACATTGAGAAGATATTTGCTACCTGACATAATGGATAATGAAAACTTTAAAGGCCCTGTTCTCTCCTTCTAATGATGAGATAAATAAATCCATGCATACACACATGCACGTGTGCAAATGCACCTGCACACACATGCACGTGCACGCACACACACATACACACACACACACACACATAAACACATACACACAAAACATGGACTTTAACATTTACCTTTTGATTTTATAACTTTCTCCTAATTTGTGAATATCATCCATTTCTGCCAAAGAATTAAGTAATGCATCAGTTTCCAGTTAAGACTATTAGGAGCTGAATATTTAGAATTATAGCCTCATAATTTTCTCCTTCCAATCATCCTTTAGTGTGTATGTGAATAACATATAAATACCTCCTATGGATTATACTATTGCTCATTTATTCATTTATTACTTTATTGTAGGTCTAAAAGAGCTTTATTGTGGATCTTTCTTTTATGTGAGTTCCAGGAGTTCTTAAGAAGTCATTAATAGTTTTATCTCAATACACTTCAAAATAATACATGACTGAGGATCCCCCAGACTATACCTCATTGCTCAATGCTCCACTCAAAAGCTCTTATGCATTGAGATTTAATTAATACATATTATTAAAGAACTCTCACAAGAGAGAAAACTGATCTGGTCTTACAAATATGTAATAATCACTGGTTCTGAATTCTATAAACACAACAATAAAAGAAATTTTACCATAGTCATACAAAATCTTTTCTTTCTATACCAGAATGAATTTAGAGTTCTTATATGTGAATGAAAAAAAAATCTCATGATGAATCTTTAAAACTTTTGTGTGAGAGGGTCACTACCATGTTTTAGTTTACCCAAGGTCACAGGTAAGTTAAAAGTTATGAGAAGGGGGTTATCTATAGTTTTGATTTTACGTTCATTGCTGAAGAATGTACAGAACCACTGGCAAACCAGCTGACCCCGTAGGTGTCTGACAAGCATTTGCGTCTGAATCCTGGGGTACACTTTACTTGTCACATGAAGCAGCTTGTGCTTTAAGAAAGAAGCCAATGAGTAGAAGAAGCCCACGGGCCCTCTGTGGGTGACTGGTTATGCAATTTTTATCTGGACTAAGCTGTTTAGTTGATTTTCTTTCATATAGGTCAATGAGATTTGTATGTAGAAATGTTTTTATCCTTCTGCACCTCTTAGAGATCACCATGCTCTCTAAACTGTCAAGTAGCAGTGAGGGGAAAGGGGGCCTCTTCTACGGAACTTTGAACAATGGTGCCTATGGGATGATTAACATATAAATAGGGAGGGGAGTCAAATCATCTTTGTGACCAAAGGCAATTCCCTTCAAATGCTTCTTTCCCCACAAAGAATCCAGATGGCAAAAATGATGCTTAAATAAATGCTGGCTATGGCTCAATTCTTCTCATTCACATTGGCTACAATAGAAACCATACTCACATGTATTTATTAACCATTTCACAGGTTACGTGTGAAAAGTAAGTTATCTGTCCAGGGCCCTTTTGTGCTCGAAGAGTTAAGTGTCTCGTTCTTGGCACACTGCTTCATTCTGTGCTTGCTCAGAGGATTAAGGTTAATGTACTGCAGAGGAGCAACTTAGGAAGACCTGGACTCTGTCTCTCTCCCCAGTATACCTGCACCACAGGAAACATGGGCTCCATACTCTCTCCCACTTCTTTTTTTCTCAGTGCATGGAATTCATTGAAGCTAATGGGAAGGAAATTACAGTCGTCTCACAGGTCTCCTAACTATAGGTTTCTGTGCGGGTAAATTTAACTTGTCAAGGTTTCTTACAAAATGGCACTAGAGAAGTCCAACAGTCAACTAAAAATAGCAGAAAAAGCTAAAAGTATTCAGTTCCCCCATTTCAGTTAAATAGAACCAGATACATCCTAGGCCGGCATCAGAGTTAGAGCGGAGATCTTACAAAGTGATACCATAAGTTCTTCCTGAGCTGTAAAGTTAAACACAATAAAAGTAATAAATATCTGGGAAAATTAGGATACCTCACTTATGTGAAACTGCTTAAAAATGAATTGCTCATAAGCAAAATTTCTTGTGCACTCCACAAGAATGTTCTAAGATTGACAGAAAAAAATAGCAAAGGGGAACTACTCAGTGACTGAACTCTTGCTTTAGATTGTGCATATCTTCTATAAAATATCAAACTTAGTAACATTTGAGAAAGGATTATGAACTATGCTCCTCAACTCAGGTAATGTAGTAGATGAGTTTTTCTAATAGAC